>JAQFXW010005241.1:0-10527 GCA_034693945.1 Dendrobaena attemsi
AGAGAGAGAGAGAGAGAGAGAGAGAGAGAGAGAGACAGACAGACAGACAGACAGAGAGAAAGAGATGTCAAGTAGGGCTATATGATATTAAGAGTATCCATAGCCTATCCTTAGTCTATAGGCATACTACTATCATATTACAGACTAATTAATAAGCGTCGAATGAAAATAATGAGTAATTATACCTCGTGAATAAGTCAATGTAGCTCTGAGATTATTTTTAGAGTTGCAATTTTCAAGCTTAAGATTATACAAAAACGATGTTATCATCATATCAGTACCCGGTAACTTCAATATTACAAATCAATAAATTAAACTACAATTTATATTATCTTTATAATTCAACACTCACAAGTTCAGTGCACTTTGACAACGAAAAATATTCAAGTTTATAAATTATTTACATATAAACTGCAACAGTTCATCGTTTTTCTGTTCCCAAAAAGAAGCTGCCTTTGAAGAACTCGAATCAAATCCTGTCGAGGGTGGAGCATGATGAGAAATTAAAATATAAGCAACATTACAAACGAATATGAAACATTTATTTGACTAATGGCATAATGGGGGCTCGAGGCACTGGACGAAAGTAGACATTAAATAGAGCACAGACTTATAATAATTATAATATATAATGCAGACATTGCACAGTGATTTATAGCATGCCGAAATGCTAAACATAGCTGAAGAAATAAGAAGCATCTTCTGTACTCAACTCTGATTTAGATGATCCCAATAAGGCTAGTCTCCCACATATTTGACATATGCCAACACTTCTTTCTTGTACTATCACCAGAACCAAATTATTACCTTGTAGTCAACAAGGGGCTCTAAACCCATGGCCATTGTATCCAATAGGCCTAGGGTTTATGAACTTATGGAGGCCTACTAAAGTAAAAAATGATACTGAAGAAATTTATTGAATGACACAAAAATGTGAAAAAGACATACAATTATATAAATTTAACACGAAAGCAGCCTAAGCTGAGCTGTGCTACATTAGCTTATGTTTGCCATGCACGGATTATCCTTCTGGAAGCCCCATACTCACTATTTTTGGGTAGCCCATGTCGCACTGAATAATCAACTTGTAGCTAAAACAAAGTGATTAACTAATTAAACACAGATTATGTATTGCTGGGAAGAAGTTCAGTCAAAAGGGACGCACTCATCCCTTATGATTGGTTACATGACTGCCGTTCAAAAGTTGCAATTTCTTAATGCAATTCTTATTTATACCAAAACTAAAGCCTCTTTAAAAAAAAATTTCAAGTAATAAATTTTCATTGTTCTACCTGTTGGAGGGATCCCTGTAAGCTCTGAGCGTAATGGTTAATCCGGCTCTGATGATTGCTCATTAGCAAAATCGCATAGCTATTTATGCCCTCGAATACCAGTTCCCGCATTAACTCGTTTTCAATTGAAAGTAGTCAAACAATCGTTCAAAGTCCTAGAAATAAAACCGGAAATATTGCATCACTGCATTGAATAGAATCATCAAACATTGAATAGAATAATCAAAATTACTGAAGAAGGAAATTCTAGTTGAAACAGGGTGCATTCGTGCATGAACCATAGAACCATGATTAAATATGAGTGAAATCATGCCAAAAATTACGACTTAATAACCAGGCCATGTAGAATGCTAAACTTTAATTCTAGGCCAATGCATAGTTGACAATTGGGGCATAGGAATCCTATAGTTCCTGGGGCCTACGATGACCTTAAAACGACCCTGTTAGGACACGACTACCTGTATGTTGAGATATGTAATGTAGCATAATGTAATCTTCACAAATTTCTCAGTGGCATCAGGGCCCAGAAAAGCCACATCTGGGAGACCAGGTTATTGACGGTTGCTATACCAAATCAAATATGCAATAGCCAATTAACTTATTGTCCGTTCTGTGCCAGATGAAATGCGGTGAGGTCAGGCTGAGGGGACTACAGGATGCTACGGTGTAAATCGATGATGATGGTGGGCATGTGGTGGAGCAAGAGTAGAATCAGGATATGATAACTAGGAAGGGTTCAGTTTTGTAACGGGAGTGGAAAGCAGCAGAGGAAGAAGCAAGAGGTGGAGAGTTAAAACTGACAGGAAAATCAGGAAGATGAACAAACTTGTGAAGATCCTGTGGAAGTGTGTTTCAAAAACCTGGTGCAGTATAGAGCAAGGAGCAGTTGCAGAATTTATGAGAGGATGAAACCAGTGATTCCATTCCGGTAAGGCCTGAAATCTTGGAGTCATGGACGCATCACATTGCAAAATGTGGAGTCCAAGTCAAATGGAGAGGAGTCCTGGATTCCACACCCATCTATTTTTGGAGTCCAGTAGGTTTTTAGGGACATATAGGTCTATACATTATCGGCAAAGATTCCGAATATATGACTGACCAAAGGCAGCGTTTCTGTGAAGAGTGGATGCAATTTTGCTTTATGAAGACATCCGCGCACCAGCGTGAAATTTTTTTGACCTTTTTTAATGCAGTTCGTGTGAAACACAGTATTTTTAGCGTAGCGTGGACACCGTGGTAATTTATTTTGGAGTCCATGGACGCACCGTCAATTTATTTTGGAGTCCATTCACAACTGATGGGCATCCATGGATGCCGCATCTTTATTTTTTAGAGTTCAGCTTCAGAATTTTGGAGTCCCAGACGCCGGGACGCACACTAACGGAATCGCTGGATGAAACTGAAGACCGAGATGAAGATAAGATGATAAGTGGGTAGACCTGAACGGTTGGATGGTGAACAGCGACGAATGTATGAGGGTTACGAGGTTTGAAGAGCATTTGTAGGTGAAAAGTATCATATCGTAGTGAATGCCGACTACTTGGTCCATGAAGAGAACAGTCAGTAAGAATGCCTTCAAGTAATGATGAATGTTATGGCTAGGAAGGAAACTGACAATGTTTCATACCCAAGAATATTTCATGCTCCAAAAAATATATCTTATTTTTAAAGAGACTGATATTCATCAGACTTTAACACATAAGAAGAATTGCCTTGGCCAATCTTCTCACCAGCACTGACATCTACACCCTTGAAAACTTCAACAGTAGATTCCTGAAACTATGCAAGAATAGCGAGTTTAGGAACATAGTGAATTCCAATTAATGGCATTCATAAACTGTTAGCAATTGATCTTCAAAACCAATTCAGATACCAAACTGGGCAATGGGCATAAAACACTAAAGAGTAACACAATCAATTAGACATCATATGCAGTGTGCAATATAGATCATAACTCTGAAGAAAAACTGCAGAAGACAGCTGCTCCCAGTCAGAAATCGACCAGCAGAATGCCATTTTCCATAAAGTAGGTACTCGCTAAGCAACTGTAATCAGGAACACAGTCTAGTATGCCGGTTGACTCAAGATCTAGTAGACTAATCATAAAAATTCCAGTTAGTTCAAGTCGTTCAGAGCGGCTGCATGAACCAAGCATAAAACTGGAAAATCCGAGGTACTCTTTCTTAACAAAACAGGTAAGGTTTACACTGCTGTACTCAAACAGTAAGTCCAGAACGTGTATTGTGTAAGCTCTATGAACCAATCGAACTGCAGAGCAAAACTTCCACACAAGTCTTTGAAAACACTCTTCTTTGACGACTTAAAGAAATTGTCTAGTTTGACTGACAGTCAGTTACCCAAGACTTGAGGAACACACTCCTTCTCACAGTCGCATGAGCAGAGAACCATTGACAAACATCGCAACCTCTGCAACTCATTACTAACACGAATACCTCTCGTTCTCTTTCGTAAGGCTTTGTGAACTTTGAAGAGTCAAGATAAAAGTCGAGTAAAGTCACGATTGTGCAGAACGGCTAGTAAAGCATCTTGTGCATTTTGAGTTTCTGTGCAAGTCGTTGCTTCGCTGTGGCCATTCCCTTCTTCGGCTTTTTGCCTGAAATTTACAAGAATTCGGTTAGACTCAAACCAAGAAAACTGTTGCCAAAGCAGCCACTCTCTAAAAACGGTTGAGACTGACCTTGCATTTTTAAAATCCTGGCACAATATTAGCTGATTTTAACCGGTTCACTTAAGAGCCCATGAAGTTGCACATTTGTAATCGATAGATTGAATTAAACCAGACAGCCATTTCAGATGATGAACCAAGTAACTGAACCAAAGCAAAAATTTCCTCCCATAAATGTGTTACATTACACCTATAAGCAGCATTAGCAATGTATAAAAAAAATAATTTTGTGTGTGTAATAAATAAATATAATGTTTGAAAAAACGCTGAACTTACTACACTTCAAGGACAATGTGGCCTTCTCTGAACTCGTCAAAGCACCGACGGATGAAGCTTAAATCAAAACCAATCAATTGATAAAAAACCACAAATCAATCAATCAATAGTAGAACCAATCATTTAATACATCAAATAATCACTATCAAGTATCGCAAATCAAACTGCCAGTACCTTGCAACTCCATGTGTGGTACACGTACAAATTAAATATCTGGATACACACATGATACACCAGACAAGGTGCATCATCTTGGCCAATCAAACAAATAATCAATCATTCAATAAGATGATTGATCAGTATAACAACAATCAATCAACACAAAATATGGCTCAGAAAAACCCCACAATCATCAACATATGTGACCTCGGCCGAGAGAAGGTACCACTTATCGCTAATGGACATATTGCCAGTTTCCAACACCTGATACTTTAAGGCATTCAAGGTATAAATTTCAGCATGATTACTCCAAAATTTATGTACTGTCATTTACAAATTAGGACTTGCAAAATAGCTGTATGTAAAATGGATATATTTATGTATATATGTATGAATATAATACTTCAGCCTACTCAGCAACCTTCTGGTCATATTAATATAGCCCGTGTAGAAATACCCTATGAAAAAATAGTACCCCAGATGTCTGTTCATCCATTGGATGAAAGAACCAAAACTCGATGATTATTCATGACCTATGAGAAAACGTCATATTCTACCTCTTCCAGAAAGCGACAAGTGGTACGTTCTCTCGGCCGAGGTCACATAATCAACACATGAATCCAAAACGTTCGATTTGTCTATATATCAATCAAACAACAAATCAACTATGTCAATCAGTTAAGTAAAACTACTAGCACCTTTTGATGGAGACAAAGGGTGTGTCGACGCCATCGTGCTGGTGCCCGGACTCGATATGACATTCGTACTGGTGCTTGGCACCGGATCTGCGTGAAGGCTGGATAAGGACAACTTCTTCTCAAGTTTCAACTTCTTCTTAATGTACTGTCGCTTTTGAGGCTGTAAGAAACACCAGCTTTGATCAAACACAGATGAAAGAAGTATATATAACGAACACAGGCAACTAACTATCAATCATCACAATCAACAATTAATCAAGAATTCAATCTAATGCAATTTATTTGAGACACATAAATCATAGAACATTTAAACGCACCGATACAAAGAAGCATATCACAAACATAATACACATATTGCATGACCATTAGATAAATAATTACAAAGATTCCCAGATTAGGTTGTCCAGAAAAGGACTGATACCGCTAAGAATCGAGTAACCTTGTACACAGTGTTCGAACACGACGGACAGAAACAGTCATATTAAACATAGAATATTAGCAATGAATACAGGGAGTACAGTCAAATAGAATCAAAACAATAAGTAAGCCTCCTATACAAACCCTGTAACACAGTCAAGGAAAACAAAAGAACACAGAAAACAATTATTTCCTAAATACATGTAACAGACAAATGTCACACTCAAAAAAAATAATCCGCAATTCAGACACGAATCATCTATCTAATTATCTATTTGGAGATTTATAAAGCGCCTCTCTCAGCAGAACAATTCAGAATCATACAACAAACTTATTAACACACTTCATTCATTCGAACACAGAAAGATTTCGATAGCACCTCTTTAAGTGCACTACCATGCAGGCCCCAGGGGCATCAACAGGCTTGCGAAAATTGGAAGCACCACTCTCGTCCTCTCACCTCACCCGTCCTGTGCCAGCTGGTCATAGTGATTAGTCATACACTCGCAAATGTCAAGTAGGCCTACTCTAGTCTAATAAGTTACTCATAAAAGTAAAAGTATAACATAATAATGAGTGCGATTTTCTTACGTAAAATTTATAAGTAAGGAAATTGAAGTTTAAGCAGCGAGCACTCAATCTCATACGAGAGCATTAATAATATTATAATATAATCATTCTTTTATTGTGTTTGACTGACGACTGATTTTAGTGGAAGCACGCGCTTCCAGTGCTTCCGCCTGTGGGCGTCCCTCCTACCACGTGCTCAAGTGTTCCCAACTGCTGACAGTGCTGAGTCAAAGTTAATATGCTAAAGCGCCTCATTTTAATACTCCACATCATCAAATAAGGTTGAATCTACCTAAGAGACTTGATCTTAGATTTTATACTTTATTTACTAGCATCTTCTCCATTGTACTAAGTCCTTTCCTCGAGTCAAGGTCCCTAAGCAGTGGCTTGAGGTAGATTCAAAATTTAAACCCTTTGGTCACAGGCACCGAACATATCACTACACCACAACAGCCCAAATTAATATAAATAAGTCAATAGCCAAACTACTAAATCGATTGATAGCCCATCAATGAATAAACCAATCGAAATCCAACAGATACTTACAGGTCGATTAAGGAACTTGGCAGCAGCAGCCGCTAACCCACACTCTACAGATTCCTTCTTAGCTCCCTGCCGCTTCGGCCGATCCTGTTTTGGTCGGTTTGAGGTCAGCTTTGCTAAAATTAGGCAACAGCCAAGCGTGAAAATAAAATAACAAGACAGTCCTAATTATCTTGTGTGCCCATAACTGTTTCTCTCCATCTTGTGCTCTAAGCGATTATACTTTTTTATTCAAATGACAAAAATGGTGAACTTTCCTAGGAGCCAAACGTGAAGAAGGATGAAAATCTGCAAGCTGGCTATAATCACCGAGTACTATCAAGGACAAGCTACGAAAGTGTACTGGACCTTTTTGTCCATGACAGCCTCTAACACTGTTGGTTGGTTCCATGGACAGAATACATTTTCTCTTTGCACAATTTCTCATAACTGGAGGCACATCAATTCTTACCCTTCAGCAGTTTGACAATCTTTCTGGAACAGACTCCCTTCTCTAAATCGGTGTGTTATTCCCAAATTCATGCTTAAAACCATCATGGGATGGCAGCATGTTAAAGTAGAAATCGGGAAGGGTGTTGTATAAATGCTCCTAATGAATGAACGGCTGAAGTGGGGTAGCACAGGGATCGTTACCCTACTTCTTGCTATATTAATAAAACGGGACGTGCAGAAGATCATATCAGAAATTTAAATCATGGCCAACCTCCTTTTGGATTCCAAGCTTCATCCTGTTTAGAGCTCGACTGGCTTTTGAACTTGAACTCGTCCTCATTGTCTGATATGTCGAGTGTCGGATAAACTGAATGAAAAGACGCAGGCAATTAAACTGTGCAAATTATGCCACACAGTGCTAAGTAACAGTTGAAAAGGTCAACATTATCTGCTTTCCAGTATATATAAAATTTATATATGTATACATATATTACAATATAATATATATATATATATATATATAACATATATTATATATATAAACACGTGGTTTAGGGCAGATTATCAAAACTGCAAAACCTTGTCGCAGAGAGATCTTTCATAACATGCACTCAAACTTCAACTCTTGAATCGAGTAAAACAGAACTTTCCTCAATACAAATTAACATTCCTAAATGAGTAACACCTCGAAAGTCAAATCTGTCTGCTTTAAAATCCAGCAATTATCTAAACAGTAAAATCATTTTTAACATAGAAACTTGAAAGCCCACCAAATTCATCGTCCTTATAACACGTTGGCATCTCCATTTCAAAGTCGTCATACTTGGGCGACTTGCCCGGAACCAATCGACTCTTGGTTGATGAGGACAGCAACGAAGAGGTAGAACCCAGTGAAGAAGTCCGGCCCATTTGACTCATTGAAAGCATACCTTGGATGGCATCACGCATGGTCGGCGAAGCACGACTGAAATTTGACAGTGGAAGAATAAAACAGCACAGGAACCGCAAAGTAATTCACTGACAGGTGTTCAATAAATGAACAATCAACTAAATACGATATCATAGTATATTTATTTATATACAGCATGTAACACAAAAACAAACATTTATATTATTATCAGTCTACCAAAAAATTGACATTTCTACAAATGCCAATATTTTAGGCCTTCAACTTGTCACAAGATTGTGTAGCTTGAATTTTATTGGGTCGAGAGGTATTTGGCAATAGAAGTGGATAAAATCCTAAGAATATTAATATTACTACCATGGAAACTTCATATGAAGCAGCTCATTAACGCTTGAATGCTGCTTACCCAATATCATCGTCGATCTTGATATCAGTCTCCGTACCATATCCGCTCACTTCAAGAATGTCCGAGATGCTACTATTGAGGCCACCACGAATTAGTGGCATTGCCAAACGATGCGCAAAATCTGCTGGTGTCTGACTCGTGCTCGAACTCGCACTTGCAAGTCTAGGAAATGAGTAACTCGGTGATGCTGGTGTAGATGATGTTGACCATGTCAGTTCTGAGTGAGTGGATGGTTTGGAGACTGTTTATAACAAACAAGCAGTCTCATTAACACAAACAGGCAGTCTCATTAACATAACAGTTTTAACACACAGTTTCATTAACACGAACACACAGTTTCATTAACACAAACACACAGTCTCATTAACACAAACACAGTTTCATTAACAAAAACAGGCTGTCTCGTTAAAACAAACAGAATCTCGTTAAGTCATCAAGAAAGTGATAAATCTACGTTCTGTTGAATCTGTTCAGCATATCTATAATAACATAACCCAGCACAACTTAGGCTGTTTATTGTTAAAAAACCTGCAATGATATAATAGTACAGATACACAAGGCTGGGATAAAATAGAAAGACTTAAAGGGTCTAGGGTCCCAAACTCCCGATAGACTGGACCACCTATGTAAAGAAACTATGGATCAGTTTTTGGCAACTGCAGAATTGACTAGTGATTACGTTGCAAAACCGATAAGTAGAAGTAATACAATAAAAATCTACAAGTTACAATTCTTGATAAAACATGTCTCAGTTAACAATCTTAAAAAATTGAGAATTTGACCAGTTTGACCTCTTGTGAAGTTGTGTGATAAAGTAATTTCCCCTCTATAACTCCAATTAGTAAACATCAATAAAGAGAAAATCTGTTATACAGGAAACCCAGTGAAGGAAGTTAATAGTCCAATACACAGGACTGAAATCCATTATACTGGTGAAATATAATCACTCATGTACAGTTGTGCACATAAATGAATTTATGGGACGGGTCCATACCTTAGTTGAGAAAGCGCTGGTCGATAAACAGAGTACTGCTCTGGCGGCATGGGTTCAAATCTCTCTGTTCCTATTGCTTGCATGGCTACTATATAACGATATGCTTTCCCTGTCGTTGGTCCTGTGACCTGGAGCGAACACCCTCTGGAGGTATGCTGCCTCCCTCAGGTTTTTCCATCATTATTCTATGGGTTGCTTAAAACTGCTTTCTTCCACATGGTCTGGGTTGGGAGCACCTCTGAGTAGAAACCTTGAAGGGATGCTATATAAATTTCGATTGTTGATTGATTGAACAGTAGTCATTCATTCGATCATTCTGGCAATTTACATAACACCCCTTCAAGAACCTACTCAGAGGCGCTCCCAACCCAGCCACAACCAAAGATATCATATGGTATTGTATCAAAGCATTTTGTAAAGCTCCTCATTGAGAGGTGCTCCCAGCTACACCACGAGGGAACAAATAAGAAGAGCATCAGAAGTAGTAAGAAGAAGAACAAGAAAGAAGTTCTAATACAGGCTTAAATCGCATTACATAGCTATACTTGTTAACAGGCAAATCAAACCTGATAGCTTAAGTTTCAGTGAGGCCGGTTTTATCGTAGTCGAGATTGCTCGTGTCTTTGCCGGATTTTCATCAACAACAAGTGTCTCCTCCTCATCGCTATCGCCTCGATCAGGAACCTTCTGTGAAGACTGTGTTTCCAGTGCTTTACTGCCCAGCAGCTGGAACCCTGCTGGGACACTGACCTTCAAAGGTGAGTGGAGGATTCCCTCTTTGTTGTCTCCACCTCCTCCGCTGCTAGAAAGAAGATTAATAGCTGCGTGTCATGTAATAATAAAATAACTACAATTTATATTGCACAATAACAAAGCCATGCCATTACAAGGTTATTCTAACAGAGTGGCTAGTAAGCCAGCTAAGCAGGCTGGTCCCTGGAGAACAGGTAATGTATGAGCTTGGATTTGAAGGATTCCACAGAGTCTGCGGATCGAATATATAGCTGAAAAGAAACCTGCAAATTCATTGTTAAACCATCAAGAATTCTAAACAATAATTCCGCATCTTGCGATCGGTGATGCGATGTTTGTCTGACCCCGGCTAACGCTCTGTAATTTAAATTTAAAAATTTCTCTCCTGCGATCA
>JAQFXW010005242.1:0-10525 GCA_034693945.1 Dendrobaena attemsi
AGCTATTTTTAGAGCGTTAGTCTGGACACTGATCGCATCACCGCATCACCGCAAGATGCGGTATTATTATGATTAATCTCTAGATATATGTAACATAGAAATACAGATCCTTAGTGTCTCTCAGGGTCTCAAAGAACCACTGAATACAGTTCAGGTTATGTGACACCTAACTTGGTTTTTAAATAGATCACCTATGAGAGTACGATACAAATGTATGATGTCGCATGACTTTACCATTCTCAGCAAATAAATTAAACTTATAAAGATCTGGAAAAAGAAATCCATCGATGCACCGAGAGTTTATCAGTCGGATACTAGGAGTTTCAGTGTTATAACTGTAATTGCAAATTACAATTTTAATATAACATTGCAAATTAATTACAATTGCAAAACTACATGTGACTATTTGCAACAACTGTAAGGCACTTCAATTTGGGTCCATAGTGCCTTCTCATTCATTCATTCATTCTTTGCATTGATATAGCTCCACTTTAAGAATCTACTCAGAGGCGATCAATTGTTTTCGCAAATGTTGCCAGTAGCAATTAATTAGTGAATGTCTGTAGTATATAACCATATAACTTGTGCTCTAAAAAGCGTCTAAAATAGAAGTTCAAGACAACTAATTGCATTTTAAGGTACTGAGCCTCCGTTTAAAGTTTGATGACAAGGGTTTTGGCCCTCAAACGATGTCAATGACAGGCGACCAATGTGGTTGGGAGTCGCCTTGAAGAGGAGCTATAGGAATCATCGTAGTGAAAGCATGATAACTCGCTGAATGTAGATAAATTCTCGCGAATACTCACTGGCGACGTGTAGGTTCTGACTGTTACCGATCCCGAGGTACATTCCTGGAATCAAGCAGCGATACATTCCAAACATGTTGACGGTGATGTTGGGCAGCCGGAGTTGGGCCGTCGTGTTGGACAGCACGTGGACGTACGGATGGGTGTAATTCAAGTGGCTGATCGAGTCAAAGTATATGTGGCTGGCGTTATACGTTCCATTGTAGAACCGCGTCAGTGTGCAGTTGAGGACGAGCGTATCACCGGCCTCAACTATCGGATCGTTTGGCGTCATCTCTGATCAACACAACGAATCCAATCAGATCATTGGTTAAAATTAGATAATATAATTATTTAATTAGATCGTTAACTGTTTCATTCTGTTAGGCACTCTTATAACGGCGTGGCTGTGTTACGGCGCCACATAAAATGTCGTCATTATTAGTTTTATTAGCTAAAATTCTTTGATCGTGAGATGTCATTAGCCAGGTGAAGACGCTCTATAGAAAACTGTTTGTGCAGTTGTTCAGCCACCGACGATTCGGTCAATTTATTGATATCCGACTGGTAAAGATAATACAGATCCCAACAGCACTACTGCGCATCAGAGTACAATGGAACCGCTGGTGTCACTTCAGAATTATAGGGAGCCCCTCTTTGTATGTTACTTAAGACTATAGCAGATGGACAATATTACGTTCTCGCGGTCAAAGAGTTAATAACGTTAGATTCAGTGATGTCCTTGATTCTTTGAGGAAACCGAATTATGCCAAACTCATGTCGCAGCTATTGCAACAACCTCTTCCCATTCTCGTAAGATTAAACTGCTCTTCTGTAGGATTTTACCGGCGCAATGCGCATGGTATTTACAATGAAATAACTTTTACATTCCCTGCATAAAACCTTTACTACTATCCTTGAGCACTTCCCTTAAAAAGCTGTTCATCTCTGCCGCCATTGCACATTACCCTCAACAGAGGGTAGAACTTCTAAGAGAATGTCAGGAATCTCGTTATTCTAAACCATAATTCTCGTCGTAACAATGTAACCATCAATGTAACCATTAGCTTCTGCCGCTAACGCTGTACAATTCACTACTCTATTTGCCACGGGGCACTTTCAATTAGGCATTTGACAATCATACAGTTCTATTTAACTATGGGCGAAATTAACATTAGTGAAATGAACAATCACAAGAATTCGATTTATTTTCAAATTTACATTTTAAGTTGCATTTTGCGCAGAGCTTAAAAAACCACGTCATTTTTGACAGGTTATAGCTAGTGTGTTATAATTGTAGACCGATTTCCAATGTTTCTTTATGATATTCTAAACGATTTGGTTCCTTTAACACCTATCTCTTAATAACTGACTTATCCTTTAACAACGCTCTCTTAATAACTGTTCTCCCACATTCAATTATCAAGCGATCAATCAATCATTCAATCCATGAGCTGATAACTTGATATAGCTTACAATCACTCTGATAGACTTCTGGCTTGCATTGATGAAATCATGATATGGAGATCGATTACATATATATCTCAAAAAGAGTTACACTGTGGCACTTACCAACCAGAAGGTTACTGCTCATGAATCCACGGCTAAACTGAATCCATGCGAGAAGAAGGAGAAGGCCAAATTGGAATGTAGTCGATGCTTCCATCTTCATTTCAGTTAACCCATCTGATCACAAACGAACATCATTTACTTCAGCGACCACCTAATAAACGTAAAAAAATAAAACAGTTAGAAAGGACGTCTTTCAGTTATTCTATTGCAAGCTAAAACGACACATAATCATCTGACTATCACAACATACATCACAGCAGTGTTCCAAACGGGCAGTCTTTCCATAATTGTAACAGCCCCTCAAACTTTGTGGCCATGGTACAGTCAAACAATTGTTGGCAGAAAGCATGTCCTACAGAACGTCTTCAAACCAATCTAAGGAACTGGGTTATACTATCTAAGTGTCCGTAGCGTCTCTTATATGTTGGGTGATTCTCATCAATGGACTGCGGGGACAGGAATTCACATTCAAAAACAAAAGTACAATGAAGAAGCTGATTCTACAGCTTCAAAGTTTCCAGTTCGCAAAATTCAAGGTAGCTGTAAGACCATCTTTTCACCATAACCACTCTGTGATGTAAATTTCGCTACTGCTCAAATTCGAAAGTCAGAATCCTCTCTGGTAAAATGGCATTACATTACTTTCCAGATAACACACTGTTCAATCACTGTCTTGCAGATAGGCAGGCAGGCAGACACACCAACGCATATACAGACAGCGAGACAAAAAGACATGCAGGCGCACACAGACAGCCACACACAGACACTACTGTGTCTTCAGGTGGTCTTTGAAGGCCGAAGAAGAAGTCTATGGGTTCTTGGAACGAGTGCTCTCTATCCAAACTCTCTTGACACGCCACCTAACTACGTTGAACACTTCATCTATCAGATCCCGCTGCTCATTCTGGCGCAGATTGCTCCTCTTCGTGCAGCGAGGTGTGAGAAAGCAGTCGGTAAATGCCATGCCAGTCGTCTTTCCTTGTTGCTATCTACAACTTCAGCAGCGACTACCATCATCATCACGATCAGCCTGGCAGAAAAAATAACAACTCTCGATTATCTGTTCCAGTATTTCTTCCACTAGAGTTGCAGAACTAGCCAAGAAGCTGACGATGATTTTTCTACTCACAGAGTACAAAACATACTCCTGCGCCATGTGCGAGACTCAAGTCTCCGCTCAAACCCATCATCGATCTTTTCTTCCAGAAGTCACACTCGATAAGAGCAATCCCTTATGGTCTAAGCTAACCTGGGAGTCTACAACAAGCACAGAATATTATTAGTGACTTCTTGACCAATGAATTCAAGGGTGGTCACCATAAGTCCATTCTTATCTGTCCATTCACAGTATATGGTCAGTGTACTCATTCTAATCTAAAGCCAAGTTAGCTTGATAGCTCAAGTTTAGCTAACGTATTCAAGCAAAATCGTTCTTTTCAGGCATGGTCTTGAACCGCAACCTCAGCAAAGAGGTCTAGCAGCAAACCACTTTACTACTGTTGCCCACAACCAGGCAATCCAACTGAAAGACTTCCATACTAACCTTCTGCCTCCCTCCCCCAACATCATAATACTCAAAACATGTGTCAACTTAAACTGATTTGAGTGAAATCACAATACAAAAGAATAATCCATTGGAATGATAGATCAAAATCCTCTTCAATGAGATAGATAGAACAAATACTCTTTATAAAAAAGAACAAACAAGTGAAAGCTTCGAATAAAGTGCTATTACTGCTGCCTTACAAGTTCCTGTTCTAAGCAGCCATTACGTTCCCACCAACACCAAATGCTGGGCTGAATAATTCCAGGAGAGAATCAGCGTGGGTCTACTTTTTCCATTAGCTTATCCACTGCAATCCGTCATAGTCTGAGTCCGTCTGACCTAACCAGCGACTCAACTGCAGCCGCCGTTCTCAGTGAATCACATTGGTTGGTTCTCCGATTGGGAGCTCAATACACCCGAAAACAACCAATCAGTTGATATTATCGACCCACAAGCACTCTCAGGAAACAGACTATACACCATTCACAGAAATTGGCCGATCGATCAAAACAAAATCAATTAAAAAGCCATTCATCAGTCCACAAAACAAGATCAAATGACCAACCAAACATCATCGAATCATAAATGATCAATAAAATCACCACTATAAATTTCACAGCGCAATTTCAAACAATTAAATCGACTTAATTTACTTTGGTTATCTAATGTCACAAAATCATCCCATTTCCATCCCTAGGTGGCCGAAGGAAAGCCTAACCTAGTCATTGCATCATTTGTTTATCACGGTTTCAGGTAAAGTCTATATATTGTGTACACCTCTCTCTCTCGGTTTGTAAGCATGACGAGTTCTTTCCCAAGTCCAAAGCAACAAAACAGCCCTCCTCTCTCTTTCTCCCCACTCCTCCTCCCCTCCCTACTACGCATGCAACAGAAGTCAGTCATGAATGGACTTTCAAAACACAGACAAGGAACATCTGGATTCAATTGCCAAAAAGTCCAGAAAGAAAGGAACTGCTTTCCTAAAATAATGATTCGTCCAAGAACAACATCTGGAAGGACTGGAGGACAGAGTTTCGTATGGAATGGGGAGAAGACTGGGAAGAAATGAAGTGTCTCCCTCCTCATCGCTAACACAATGTTCAAGTGATGAGTTTTTACAAGTAAATAAGTTTAAAAATACAAATAATGCTATACGCTGCTAATAATGCTATACATTGTATCAATTACGTTTTCAGCGTAACAACAAAGCACTATGATTACGCAGACATCATTAACATCGACATCTCTAATTAAAGAATTCGCCATCATTATATTATAGGTGATCAGATTTGTTCATTAATATCTTGATGACTCAACGACATACACTACTTTTCAATTTTCTTCTCAACCCTTTAATCAGCTGTATTTAGCATCAAATAATTATCTGCCTCTGATTCCACAAACACTGAAACAGCTAGTACATATTATAATCTAATTACATTCATTGGCACTAGTGTTGTTTTAATAATGTCCCAATTTTAGTTTTAGTTTTGATTGTTTGGCCTCAATTTTCGTTTTAGTTTTAATTGTTTCCAAATATTAGTTTTAGTTTTTGAGGATGAATTTTCGTTTTAGTTTTAATTTTAATAAGTGAATTTTCGTTTTAGTTTTAGTTTTGGTAAGTCAATTTTCGTTTTTATTTAAGTAGGTCAATTTTCATTTTGGTGTTAGCAAGTCTTATTTTCATTTTAGAAAGATAGTTTCGTTTGTAGGCCCTAGGTTTAGCAATTTAATTGAATACAAAATTTAATTATATACAGTTGTGATTGTTGAATTTTTCGTTTTCGTTTTAGTTGAGAGTCTAATTTCGTTTTAGTTTTAGTTTCGTCGTACGAAAACTATTGATATTCGTTAATTGCACTTTTCGTTTTCGTTTTCGTTAACGAACACAAACACTAATTGGCACCCCTATAACCAGACAAGACTGACGAATTACCACCATAATTTACTGACCACAATGGTATCTAGCCGTGACAGTGCAGGCTCACCACAGTCCACACAGACTGTAGCATAAAAACTGTGATCAATTCCATTATTGAAAATTAATGCGGGTGTACGGGTCACCTTGGTGTATCCAATGTTTTGGTGAATAGCAGCAAAGCACTGAGAAATTGCTGGGGGATGGAGTAAAACCCCACCACATTATTATGAACCTTGGTGGAAGATTGAACCAGAGGTCCAAATGTAGGCAACAAGTCCCTGATTGGATACTCGAACCGCAATTAGCATGATGAATTATATAAACGGTGCACTTATACGTATGCTGTGTTCTAGTCGCCCAGTTCCGAAAATTCCTAGAAATACAGCATAACTGGTGGTAAAAGAAGGTTAAGTATGTATAATTGATTTGTAACACTGAAACCATTTTGAAAGTAAATCCTTGACACAAGACAAACTATAAAGTAAGCTGTAAGAGAGGTTAATAGAATAATTCCTACTGGCTTAGTGGCCTAGTGCTGGCACTTTTCTTTTCTCTTTCCGATTCTGAGCTACATCAAAGAATGCAACACTATTTGGAATGCAGAGCAAATGGATGGGTGGTGGAGATGGCAATTGTAACCATGCAAGGAGAGCTAGGTAAGGAAAGATTAGCCAAGGCCAACATACGGAATAGCGTATACCGTAAACCGTAATGCTAGGGCAGCACAAGATAAAACATCGAAAAGATACACTAAGTAAATCAAATGTAGTAAAGTCATAGTAATGTCAGGCAAGTAACACTGTCAATGTCACGGTAAGTTAGGAACAAGAATATGTATTGAAGGGCAAATTTGATGTTCTTTTATTGCGACTCAAAAACATTTATTGCCACAATAGGCAAACAGAACACAACATAAGCAAAGATACAACGATAGGCATTAATAAACAGTGCTGACTAAGCTGATGGTTTGAAAGAAATTTAAATATTAAATCGAATATTGCTCGCCCTACACGGTCTCCACATCGAACAAAGAATTCTGCTTTATAATTCACAAAGCATAACAATCAGCAAACAGCACAAGTGTCTTCGCTGACAGTAGACTGAACATGCAAAGCATTCAGAAATAGTGCTATAGAAATAGACATATTTACATTACACTAAAAATATATTGAACAATGGATGAAAAATCTAAAAGTAGTTTTCGAAGGTCAACGTGTTACTTGATTGGTGCTCCTGTTTTCTGCCTAGATAAAAATTCTATGTTATCAAGCGAGAAATGATAAATATGTCGGCGTGTCTTAGAAGCTGGTCGATCTTACTGTATGCATTTACCATGAATTTCTATTGCAATGAACAATGGCAATTGCAGGTATTTTTGCAGAAGGGATCAAAACACAATAGTCGAGGATAAACTTTTAGCAACCGATTTTGTATGGGAAGCAACCGATTATAGAAAGCAAAACAGGAATTAAGAACATGGGTTCTAAGAAGTTATTAGCTTATTTCATGTAAATGTTTGTGCCACCATACACAACAAAAGTCACAACATACATAATTATAGAAAACAACATATGTGTATGAACCCTATGATGTATATATATAACTAGAAATGCTTTATTTATACTTAAAGTTCTTAACTTTCTTAGTTTCACTTTGCATATCATTTGAAGAAATTAACTCAAAACCAAGCGTGTGGTGGTTAAAAGAGTTTCAATTCTCCGGATGGAAGCGATCTCTTTATTGCCCCTGCATACGGTTGGTGCCCATGCACTGATCTGAACTGTAAACTCCTATTTATATAGCACCTCCATAAGCAGAATGGCAATCGTTCATTTACAGAATACAGGCATACAGAAAGACTAACAAGCTGTCTTAGCGTAAAGGGCAGCGTCTCTCAAACACCGGACCAACCGCAACGGAAGATATCAAACTCATCGATGACGTTTGTGCCAGCAGAACTTCTGAGTTCCTGCTGTGAGGCAGACTGAAAGCAAATCGTCCACTGCCAGAAGCAAAGAAACCGAGATATATGCTCCAGAAGATAAGACGTAAGAAGTACAACTATTTGCTGTATATTTATGCGCATGTTTTTTTATAGAATATTTTCTATTTACTTAGTGATATATTTAAGCAAGTAAGTAGCTTTTCTCTACATCTGACATGCACAGTCGTACACACACATATTAATAATGATTTATGTTTTACTTTTTGTGGGTATCGGCTTCTGAGTTAACTTTTTGCACTGTAACTAAGCACTGCCATAGAGAAAAGGCCAATTCAACCTCCATTTGGACTGATATGATGACTTGTGCATCATTTCTGGAAGTTTTATAAGATTGTACTGATTTGCCATTAACGTGTTTGATGCTTTAAAAATATCTTTGTTTCTATACACTCCTAAATGACAAGAAAGCAGTATGATTAGGCCTACAGTTTAGTATGAATGAACGATTACAGATTATTACAGGAGTCTAATTCATTCGGTGGCAGCCGTGCAAGGCGTCCGATTCATTATAGATCTTAATTTACATACAACACACTTTGGTGAATGAAGAAAAAGTTGAACGGAAGAGGATTTTACTGAACAGAACTTGGGTTGCAATACGTACTTTCTCATCTGCTTTCTATACATTGCATATACATGCATCCACTGCAAGAACATACATGTATCGTATTGACATAGTGTTGCACATTGATAATATTTCCTTTATGGTATATAATTATAATTGCTCTTACCAAAACTTCGTCTGGCTAGCCTATCCCTTACACCAGCGGTTCCCAACCCATGGTCTGCGAACCAAATGTGGTCCGCGGCCATGTGCCAGGTGGTCCGCGAACCAAATGTGGTCACGCCCATGTTCCAGGTGGACCGCGAGCAGATCATAGAAAAAAAGAATTTTTGGACAGAAATAATTTTGTATTCAAAAAATTGAAAATGGTGTGAAGGAGCGGAAATTAGTGGAAATGTTTCATTTTTGGCAGAAGAAATATGCTAAATTTGCGTGTTCCCAAGAAATGTGATAAAATTGAAATTTCCTAAAAATGTCGTCAACTATTTCGGAAGGAATCTGTCGGCTTGGCGGTCGAGAAATCGAAAATTTGTGTGGAGGTCTGCAACGTTGAGGAAAACTTTGTAAGTGGTCCTCAAGTCCCAAAAGGTTGGGAACCACTGCCTTACACAGATAATTATTCACTTTATAGAGACCCCAAATTGTGAGGCATACAATGACGACTGACCACCAGACAATGATGACATCAATTGTGCTATAATTAAACCCTTGGTCAATTTCTCCTCTAGGGCCTCCCTAGGTCAAAGCTCACTGCTGCATAATTTTTCAAACCCACATGTAATAATGTTCATCCATAAACTTTAAAAACTAACGTCTCCCAACATTATTACATACATACCTTGCTTAGTATTACATACACATAAAATGTGAACACAGCATTCATTCATATAATATTGCATTAATAATGGATATAAACTTATATATCATGAAATGAATCAATTTTAGTAACATACACAATTTCCACATAACTAATCTGCCATGTCGGCTGTTGTAAGACACAAAAGGTACATTGGAGAAATGTTCTCCTTTAAAATAATGTTATATTAAGCTGGCATCACAGTCATTATTATCCAGAGGCAAATGTATGCACGATCACCTGCTATGAAGTGAAACAGCAACCGAGGAGGGACGGGTGGGATACCGCATATAACACACCCACCCTCATTGTAATAACTATTAGCAACAAAGAGCCCAATTATTAATTTCTCCCTCCACTCCATCCATCATACAAAGCGCATTCTTTAAACAAGCATTTCGAGTTACTAAATAAAAACACGACTTGCAATTAATGCTAATCTGTCTCTCTGTATATCCTATGGCCTGGAACTAAAGTATTATTACTTCCAGGTATGACTCTGCATGAGAACTCCTAATAATTCTCCTTAGATTAGTTTGAGTGTTCAAGTTTTTGTCCTGGTGGGTTGATGATCGCTTAGACCTCGTTTCTGCACCTCACACTTCCTGTAAACAAGATGCTACAGCTATCTGTACATTGTATACCTTCTAGCATCTTGCCCCAAACTGCTGTTGGGAGAATTCGGGCGATAATTAACTGTTGCACAGTACAATTATAACGCGGTGGCTAAGTCGTGACTTAAAAATATGTAGCTTGATGGCAGATGATATTTCTGCTCTTAATGAACTTCAGTGTCATGTAAATAAGAGAGCGGATGGAAACGCCCGAGGACTAGTAATTGCAATCAACATTAGCCCTTTGCCAATGTGCTATGCTAAATACTGTTAGAGTAGGTTATGTTGGTATGTTGTTATGTCATCCTTCACTAACCATTGCCATATACAGTCACACAACATGGGACAAAGTTGGCACCTATGTATTGTATGCCAGCAAGGAGACTTTTATAAAGCTTTAAACGGCACCTTCAAATCTTAACCATGCTCAGTAAAAAAAATCTACAATGCAACTCCCCCAAAAAACTGATGACCTTTTTCCTTTCTTTTAGTCATCACTTCCAATTTCCCAAAAATCTGCAACGCAACTCCCCAAAGTAACTGATGACCTCTTTTTAGTCTTCCAATTTTCCCAAAAGATCTATAACGCAACTCCCCAAAGTAACTGATGACCTCTTTTTAGTCTTCCAATTTTCCCAAAAGATCTATAACGCAACTCCCC
>JAQFXW010005243.1:0-10524 GCA_034693945.1 Dendrobaena attemsi
TCTCTCTCTCTCTCTCTCTTTCTCTCTTTCAATCAATCGGTCTGCCTCCGCCTTCTGTCTTCTGCCTCACGCTCTCTGTCCATATCTATATCAGCCTTTCTGCCCCTCTCCGTCGCTGCCTCCTCCCTCTATTACAGAACTTGAAACTTGGACCATGCATTGGCACTGTCTTTATAATCGATGTTGCATTCGCCAGGACCGCCGCCACCGCCAACCAGGGAGGGTGCCGCACCGAGCCCTGCGTGGTAGGGCCCACCGACAGCGTGGCCCATGTGAGCGGTCATGTGACTAGTGGCCGAAGCCGCCATGTTCATTCCGGTCGCATAGCCAGCGACGCCTGTCGGTGACGTCGACCAATAGTCGACGCCGTGTCCGGTCACGTGACCGTAGTATCCGGCGAAATTGGAGGGTGCGTGCGAGTGATGGGTCCCTGCAGCAGACGGCGGGGTTCGTGTGACCGACGGAGGGTAGGAGTGCCCGGGGCGCTGGAGACACCCTCCTAGGTCGCTCATCGGATGCTTCCACATGGAAAGGGGGTTCGGTGCCCCGCTCGCCCCGCTTCCACCGCTGCCGCCGTGCATGTGGGAGAAGGAGCCGCCGCCGATGCCACCACCACCACTACCACCGTGTTGGTGGTGGTGCGTGCTATGAAAGCCGACCGTCGACGGGGTTGGGCTAGGGTCGCACGGAGACGGGGGTGACTTGATGCGCATGGACAGAGAGGCAGAGGGTGCTGGCGGAGGGGCTAGGGGCAGAGAAGGAGGAGGTGAGGAGGAGTCGGCGGTCGTTGCTGAACTGGATCGCTTCAGATGGAGAGCCGTTGATGAAGTGGATGATGACGACGACGGCTTGTTGTTGTTGTTGTTGTTGGTTGTACTGCTCGTAGGCAGGTTGTGGTTGTTGCTGCTGCTGTTGTTGCTACTGTTGTTGCTGTTCTTCGTTGTCTGTTCGGCCGCCTTCTGAATCTGACGACATTTGGCTCGACGATTCTTAAACCACACCTGACATCACCATCACTATCAGCATCAGCAGCAGCAGCAAATGCTATATACGGTGTAATATACTAAGTATTACTAATATATATAATTATAAACATTTGTATAGCGCCCCTTCAAGATCCCCACTCAGAGGCTCTCCCGACCAAGGCCAAGCGGATAAATTCGATCTTCAGCAGCTGGTGGAACTGAGCACCACCTTGGAGCTGGCGCATGGACAAATGTAGCCCCCGTTCCAGATTACTTGTGCGACCACAGAGAAAGGACAACTCTGCACCATGTTCAGCGGATCGCAATGAACGGCGGCCTGCATGTGCAAGAGGAAAGAAGGCAACATAGCTCTCGCAGGTAGGATGAGGACCAGCCTGTCAGACACTGCCATACCAAGGATGCTGAAAAAGGTACGCTGAGGAAATGGAAGCCAGTGTAACTCAGGCACTGAGATTATGCGGTCAGTTGTAGAGTATTCGCCACTGAGTCGCACCGCAGCCTGATGCATCCGCTGCAGCAGTGGCGTAAATCATTGGAGGGGAGAGAGAGGGGGACTGTTCCTCCCAAGTTTTGAGTGGGGGGGGGAGCAATGCTGTCTGTCCCTCCAAATATTCAAGCTTCCAAGCTTCTTAAAAACGTAAATTGGACAGTGTGTAGGCTACTTTTCGTGCACAGAAACTCAAAAACATTTCGCGCTCACAGACTTTCACCGGTTCTAAGGCGTCCTTCACTTTTAATACCTCACATTATGGCGTCGATATACAGTGCTGCATAGGCCTACACAGAATATAAAATACACACGTAGATTATTATGCTCTCAACAACGGCCATTGCGCACAAGGGGGTCAGGGCTGTTACAGGTAGACAAGGGCATACGGACGTACACGTTAACTCACCTCAAAAGATATTTTCTTAATACACTCGGCTCTTTAGAGTTTAGACTGTTGAGTAATGAGTATGCTCCGGTATACAGCGTGACTGTACCATTGCTCTTTAGCGTTCAGTTGTACACAAATGTGCAGTTCTAACAAAAATTGTGTAGTTGTAAAAGCTGTTTTGTGTAGTTCGAAAGTAGTAAAAAAAAGACATAACATAATGTCATTCATTAGGCTTCAAATTATCAAAATTCCTTTGGCTTCTGGGGCCC
Source organism: Dendrobaena attemsi (assembly GCA_034693945.1). Classification (NCBI taxonomy): domain Eukaryota; kingdom Metazoa; phylum Annelida; class Clitellata; order Crassiclitellata; family Lumbricidae; genus Dendrobaena; species Dendrobaena attemsi. Next base: position 2,134 of record JAQFXW010005243.1, read on the forward strand.
TGCTAGGTCGCCCCACTTTAGAAAATGTGCAGCACAAATGGGAAAGAACTTGAGGACGGTTTCAACCTCGGATATAGTGAGAAGATCAAAATCGGCACTGAAAAATTAGAAGTAAATAAGAGCCCGGAATGTGCTCCATTTGGAATCAAATTGTCAAAATTTCGTTGGCTTCTGGGGCTCTGCTCCAGACCCCGCTGGGGGAGCTTACGACGCTCCCCCAGACCCCTTAGTCGATTGGGGAGGGGGCACATCCCGAAACTTGAAATATCGGGATCCGTGGTAAACATTTATGCTGGTTTGAAAGTCATCTTACCAATAGAAAACAACTTGTCGCATGTAAGCGCCATTTATCTAAACTTAGAGTGACTAATTTTGGAGTTACACGAGGCTCTATACTCGGTCCTCTACTATCAACATTATAATTTGCTTGTGTGCTAATTCGGTTTCGCTAACGCTCTCGCGGCCGTAACGGTCTCAGAGAAGTTGAGCAGATTTGGCCCGCACCCACGCGTTCCAGTAAGTAAGTAAGTATAGTTTTATTCTTTGAAATTTGCCTTCAGCCTCTGATCGCACTACGGACGCTTGCGTTGGTTAGTCTTATTTTCCAACCGAAACTTCGAACGTCATTATTATCGGAAGCGAACAAAAGAAGCCATCTGCACAAAGAATAAGATACGTTGCACGGGATAGGGTAGGTATCTTCTCATATCACGATATTGATCACGTTTCGAGTAAATAAGTAAGTACATTCTTTGAAATTGTGGTCCTTGATTAAAACTGCCCGTAATTTTTACGGGTTACAGCTAGTTCTTAAAATTTATCAATGACCTTCCTAACGCTTCAACAATTTCCAATTTTATTCTTTCTGCTGATGAGTCTAACGTTTTTTTTCTCATAAAAATTATTACAGTTTATTTCAAATAGCAAACTAGGAAATACAAAATATCGCAGATTGGTTCATAAGTAATAAATTATCTTTAAATCTAAGTAAAACTAGGTACATTCTTTTTCGTTCTCATAGGAAGAAAGGTCCCTTTATACAAGGTACAATCCAAGTTGATAACTTCAAAATTCTCCAAGTAGTTTCCGTTCAATTTTTGGGTGTCCATCCGGATCAACATTTGACCTGGAATATTCACATATCCCAAATTGCATCAAAGATCTAAAACAATATTGGAATCCTGTCACGCATTGCTTATTTACTGCCTACTTACTTACGCCTAAATCTGTATTATAGCCTACACTCGTTCATTCATATTTAACATACTGCAACATGATTTGGGCTTCTAATTACGCCACGAGACTAAAACATCTTGTTACTCTCTAAATATGAGCTATTAGGATCATTTCAGGATCGGGATTCCTTGCCTACTCAACTCCACTCTTTCATCAGTTTAAAATTCCACAACCTGAACATATAAAAACTATCGAAATTCGTGAATTCATGTTTAAGTATCGAGCTCGTTCTCTTCCACAAATATTTTTCAATTATTTCCATTCCATCTCTGACCTACACCATTATGAAACAAGATCTGCAGCAAATTTCAGAGGAATTTTTACTCGTACTAACTCAAGAAAATTTTCCTTAAAAAGTGCTGGTCCCCTAATATGAAATAGCCTACCAATTCAACTGAGAAATATCCCAACCTTTCGATTGTTTAAAGATCAATTACGCATTTATCACTTTTCCAAGAGTACTAGTGAAGTCCTACACTAATTAACTTCTTAGTTTTTCACTTTACTATATTTATTTTTTTATTTATTCACACTATATATACCATGATTGCCTTCTTTGAAATTGTGCTCTATACCTTATTTTAGGGTGACCCTTTTTAGCGGGGCCTCGGCCCTTTTAAGTTTCTCCCATTGCCTCCATTGTCAAAGTCTATTGGCTAGAAAATTGTTATTGTAAAATTTTACCCTGGAGTCAATAAAAGTGTGGTTTTGTCATGTCAAACAGACAGATAGACAGACAGACAGAATGACAGACAGACAAACAGACACAGACGCACACAGAAAGACTGGCAGGAGAGAGACAAACATATAAACAGAGACAGTGACAGACAGAGGCTAAATTACTGATACAGACAGAGATAGCGAAACAAACAGAGACGAAGACAGAGACATAGACAACGTGAGACAGAAGAAGAGACAAGAGCGGCGGAAAGAGACTTCTGCAGGGACCGTGCGTGCAGGCGCATGTGACCCTTGAGTGACCCTTTGTCCTTTTGACTTCTCACTTCATTGATGCTGACCCCGGATCAGTTGTCAAAGTCAAAGCGCCGACCATCGATTCCGTAGTAGAACTTTAAAATGAGGCATCTTAGGAAAAGGATCTAAAGAAACGTTTGCTGAACATGTGCTAATCTTTGTAATCGGAATTTCCCTGGCTATAATGCACGCGCCCGATTTACCCGAGATTCAGTGCTGAGGACGAAGTGCCACCGAGCGGTCGCCGATGTCAGCGTCCATCTGGCGGCAGATGGTGGATCGTCCATTTAATGGTCAGTTGATTCAACTCAGCTGACCTCTTCCGGTGACGCCCAGCAACAACTTCTGACACAATTAACTTCCTCATCTTCGTCTTCTTCGTCTGGTTAAACAGTTCCATCCTTCTGTCTACTTGTCCGTTCGTCCGTTCGTCCGTCCCTCTGTCTGCTTCTGCCTGTCTGATCGTTCTGTATCATGCGACCTATTCTTTAACTCATCTATTTGCCTGTTTGTTGGTCTGTCTCTATGTCTGTGTGTCTGTCACCTTGCCATTCTAATTTTTATGCGTCAAATGACCTTTTCTTTGACCGCATTGTCTGTCTGGCTGTCCGTTTCTCTGTCTATCTATTCGTGTGTCCATTAGTCTCTCAGTCTGTTTGTTTATCTCAGTGTGTGTGAATATATGTGTATATTGGCCTGTCTGCCTGTCTGTTTGCCCGTCTTTCTTTCTGTCTATCTGTCTGTCTGAAAGCGGTTCTTGACCTTTGCCGTATCATTCGCTTCATCGATTGTACCCTGGCATCTTCTCAGGCCAGCCACAAAGCTCCGCAACCACATCTCTCTCTCTCTCTCGCTGTCACGAGCACCTGCCACCTACGCTGGTCGCATGGAAGAGGGTTATCGCTCGGCATTTGCGTTGCCTGGCAACGGTCACGTGCTCGACCATGACAACGCCCATTACCCGTTGCGACTCGCTCCGGTTGGCTGATTTCATCGGTTCTTTTTACAGGAGGTTGCAATTAATCGCAACTTGGACCGAGACGAGACGTACGAAATCCGAATGCCTTCCATGCAGATCTATTTATACATCATCACGAGAGCCGTCGTGAATGAGGATTGGTTGAATAGAAGATCGAGTCTCAGTCGCATTCATTAGCCAATCAATTTATCTGCTAATTATGGATTACTTAATTCATGCTTGCGCGTTACAGGTCCTTTTCATGCAACGCACTGTATAGAATGAAGTGTCTTTGTAGCTGTTCATACAGACCAAATTGAGGGGACGTATTTACGGTTAGGCACAGACAGTAAAACTGACTGACTGACTAACTAATTGACTGACTGATTAACTAATTAACTCACTGACTGACTGATTGGTTGATTGATTGACTTACTTACTTACTTGATTAATTACCTTACTGATTGATTGACTGATAGATTATGTTACTAGCTGGCTGACTGACTCACTGACTGACAAGTGCAAATTGTTGGATAATCACAGAAGTCATAATGTTTACAATACGTGACGACATCCTGTGCTTTACCGATGGCATCGATGTTACATTAGTGCAAATGTTATATTACCATTGATGTCCACAGTCCTCCATCATAACTTATAATATTATCTCTTCTCTCTTTTCAACCGTCCTCGATACGAGGGTTGGTCGCATTGTAGACCATTCTTAATATTATACTTCAATCGAATTAGTAAATTCAGAACAAGGGAGCTAAATAAATTAAATTCTTTTGAAAAGGTGACCACAAGCGAAGCATGTATACAGAAAATGTTCATATACGGGGATTTGCATCCAGCCAGTCCTTTAGAGGGCGCTAAATAAATATCCCTAATTAATCCTTAACCTTCTATGATCTGAGACGCCATGATTGTGTTTGCTAATACGGCGATTTGTCGACGCCTTTGGCGAAACGGGATTGGTTAATTCCGATTAATTGCACTGAAGGAGCTGATGCTGTTGTAAAGTTCTAGGGAGACACTGATGCATAGGACGGAGAGGATTATGGGAGTTATGGGGTAATCTTCATCGTCGGGAATATCTTCAGCCTCAACGGTAACGAATGAGTCTATTACTCCAGATGGGAGAGAGGCACGACATGATGTATCCAGGCCTGTAATGCCCTCTGTATGGGAGAAGGGATTCCAGGGTCAGATGACAGGATAAATACGCAGAAAGGAGAATATAAGCAGAACTATAAGAGGAAGCAGAGGCGTTGCCAGAAACTGATTTCGGGGGTCGGTTTCCGCAAAAAACACTGATGACTTTTTTTAGTCATTCGCCCAAATTTCGACCACAATTTCAGATTTTGGGTTAAAATTCATTCATTAGTAACCATCTTTTTCTGGTTTAAATAGTCACGTTTTCTTCTAAACTCTACTTTTAAAATCAATTCGTCATATTTTCGGGGAGGGAAGTTTACATTGAAAATACATGGACAAATTTAAAATACATGACAAAACCGTAAACACCCTCCCCTAAATACGCTTTTGAGAAGAAGATTTTGATCTAGACCTATAATTTTTACAGCTCGGCGTATGAGATTCAGGCTTATGCGTCACCCAATCATAGGATGATCTCGTTCAAAGAAGTGGCAGCGGATTTGCATAAGTAATAACTACACAAATACATGTATAAAGTGTGCATGAAATTAGGTTTTTCTTAGAATAAAAGACGAAAAGAATTAAGAGCATTGGGAAATGAAGTGGCTTAAATAAGACGATAATCCGTGTAGAAAATAGGACTGCATAATTAGATCAAAACTAATTGTATTGATGTGCACATAATATATTACAATAATACACAGCATGGGCGTCTGCAGAGGGGCGCAAGACACTGAATCCTTTTGGCACAAGCCCAGTTAGCTACATCGGGAGCGGGCCGCCTGGTTATTTAACTGCTGTTTCAAAGGTCAGATTTTTAGTAATATAAATTTTTTCAGAGTATATAGATTTTGACAATGAATGTCTACAAATTTTATCCCATGTTGGGATCAGCGCCGCAAAAACCAGAGCCAATGTAACGATCGTAAAATGTGAAGTGATTGGGTGCTTTCAACATCCAAGTAGGCCTACTCAGATAAAGAAAAGTGATTAAAACAATTGTTTTCCCCCTCCCCCTAGAAAAATCCTGCGGACGCTCATGATACATAGGGAAAATTTTCCCAGTGAACTTTCAGTGACACAGACTCGTACATGTTTAGTTCACCCTCTCTTTTGAACACATAGACAGAGACAAAGCTTCAGATACACAGTTAGATATATCGAGAGGGAGAGAGTGACAGAGACAGAGACCGAGATAGAAATAGAGGAAACAGGAGGAAAAGGAAAACGGAAGAAAGATGAATACTTATTTATTAAATTTTAGTTAGTTGTCAACATTGCATTCAAAATTGCAAATACTTCTGGGATATGCCTATATTATCTACAAAAGGACTAAGACTGACGGCTGCTCCAAGAGGAACTCTCTGTCGAGAGTTACGGTTGCTTGGAAAAATCAAATCAATTCTAAATGACGAATAATCAACATGGTACACGGTTGACACAATGCATTCAAAAGTCAATGGATAGAATCCATCACAAAATGTTTTAAGTGTAATAGTTCTATGTGATAGGCCCCTTTTTGGTCTCCTGGGTGACCTTGTAACCAAACCTTGTGTGACTTTTTTGGTTGGTTACTGAATACATTTGATTTCATATTTGGGGTGATTGAAAGCGCATTATAAACATGCTGCCATGGACCATCAGTCCGAAGTTGAAATCCCGGCCAGGATGGATATTTGGTTTGAAATTTCTGCTCCATTTGCATCCCTAGCCAACTCAGCTGTTATGGGTACACTGACCACACACACTGTCGGTGTGAAAATAAGTCGGTGAGGGAGAGGACTGACCATAATATGCCGAGGCTAAGTATATGAGGTCGCTAAAACTAAATCAGACATAAATAAAGTCTACTAAGCCAACGTGCTTTCTAATCAGTCCAATAATTATTGGTCTTCAGCGAAAACCGAATAATTAGAGGCACTGTTCTCGGCTGAAACTATCAATCGTCTAAAATCCAAGAATAATTCACACGATATCATTATCAGAAAAGAAACGGACGATGAGTCTATTAGGAGGACGAGCACAAAGGAAAACCACGAGAGACAGGAGAAGGAGGAGACGGATAAGAAGGAGGAGGAGGAGGAGGGAAGAGGAGGCTGATGAGTATGAGGAGGAGGAGGAGGAGTAGCTGATGGGATTCACCGATGCGCATCCTCGAGCGCTGATTTGATTTCATTGAAGAGACTCTCTCAGCAGCAGCAGCAGCAGCCATTGTCTCAGCGGGGTATAAAAAGCCCCTCATCTGAATTTCTAAAATTCCGCTCCTCGTAATCGCACCAGCATTTCTATTCACCGCTAATAATTACAGACCCGACGATCGGCATTTATCTCCTCTCGTGTGTCGTCGGCGCATATCTTCTGCGCCTGCGCGGCACATAGAGCTTCCGGCGCGTGACTTCCGGTTCGTCCGACATTCAAAGCGCCCCGTTATAAGACCACGAGGAGCCCGGCCGAGTGGGGCAGAGGGGAGGGTCGAGAGGGAGAGAGAGAGAAGGAGGGATGGGCAGACGGCACGCACGGCCCTATAGACCGGTCGAGACTCTATTAACTTGTGTCGGTCGGTATATACCTGTTACGGTTAACATTGGCGGTGGCGCCGGAAATGAGAGGAAACCAGATATGGATGAGATATTATTCGGCGCCGATCGATGCCGACATACGGTCATCGATCAGAGCTCTGCGATGCATTGATCGAGAGACGACGTATACCACGACGGAGACGCCTATAGTATACATATATACATGTATACATATATACACAGCATACACGCGAGAAGATAGGAACAATGGTGAAAGCGGCGGTCCGAGCGATAATATGCTAATCTCGACGAACGGGGCAACACGGTCGGGCCATTGAGACGCGGCTGTGGTGAGGGTGGGTGGGTCGGAGGAGGTCGAGGGGTGGACGAGAGAGGGCGCTGGTGTGTGGCTCGGTCGTCAGAAAGACGGCGGAGGAAATTGTGTTCGTGATGGATTCTTTGGCGTCCGTGGCGTCGCTCGCCTTCTCTGCAGCAGCGAACAAAAGCGTCGTCGCATCGGAGCTTCTACTTTGACGTCAGCGTACGCCACCCTCCGCGATGTATACTCCACTCTAACATCAACATGTATGCTCCACTAACATCGCGTGTCTTCATTCGACTGGTGTACCTGGGAGGGAGGGAAGAGCGAGGGAGGAAGACGGGGAGAGGGAGGAGGCCAGTGGGAGGAGGAGAAGGAGGCGAGTGGTGTGTAATGGGTGGGGGAGGGAGAACGGCGGTGTTTGTTCTTCAATGGATTCTCGAATGATTTCGCTGATTGAGGAAGCGAACGCTGGAATCAGTCGAACGAGAACGGATAACGATTAATTATCCACGCCTGAACGAATACCGGATCGAGTACTCGAGTATATATAGTTATGTATATATATATACATATATATATATATATTGATGGTAGAGACGGAGGGGTAGGTAGGGAGTGGAGAAGGGGTCAAACGGCGGCGGAGAGAGTTGGTGGGTGGCGTCCACAGTCAGATGGAAATCTGTTTATGTCGAGCGCACAAACAGGTGAACCGGCGGCGATCACGCTTGACTGGACGCGACGGTCATGCATGGCGTCTTAATTGGTCACGGTCCTACACATCGGCTATTTGCGTGTGTATATACACATCCATCAGTGGCGCTGCAACAGCGTATTCGCTGGTCCGTAGCATTTATTACGGAGAGGAAGCGTGGCCACTGCTGCTGCTGAGGCTGGGAATACTGATTGGCAAACTGATGAACGCCTGGTTATAACCTGTAACAAGTGGCCGATGATGATGATGATGACGCTTATGATGACGTCGAATTATTCATGAACGTTAATTAGGGTACTGGCTGGAACTAGAGTACGTTTAGACCATGGTCAGTTTCGTGAGCCCCAATTAAGTGGTCTCTGTTAAATGAAATAGTCTCTACCCAATGATATGATGGTCTTTACCCAATGAGATGGTGGTCTCTACCCAATGAAATGGTGGTCTCTACCCAATGAAATGGTCTCTATTTAATGAAATCGTATACCCAATGATATTGTGGTCTCTACCCAAT
>JAQFXW010005244.1:0-10524 GCA_034693945.1 Dendrobaena attemsi
GTGTCCCATGCAACTTACCGTGTCCCATGCAACTGGCTTCTTTCTTGCGATAAATATAGTTTCGGGCAGCCCCGTCGCAGCTATTATTAGAGCGTTAGCCCACGGACATCGCATCACCGACCGATCGATCGAAAGATGGAGTATTATTGTTTAGAATTCCTTTGTTCTCAGATTCATTTATTTATTTTATTTAATTTATAATTTATTTTTTTACGGATTTCTATACCGCCCCTTCAAGTCCACTACTCAGAGGTGGTCCCGACTACAGCCCGAAGGAGTGTCAAAGTTTTCATGCTGAAGCGCCATGAGCAACTGTAGGTGAAGGACTTGCTCGGGTCTGAATCGAACCTGCGACCCTTCGGACGCGAGGCATCGACTATCCCATTCTTCAGCACACGCCCCATGCGCTAGCCCAAGATGTTAATCTCAGAGTGTCAGCAGGCATCGGGTTCGTACTCGGTACCCTGCAAACACACGGCCGACGTGCTCCCAATGTAGCTAACTGGGCTAATTGGGTTTAAAGTTTGCGACTAAAATGATCCTTTTACTGGTATATTGGACAACCAGGAGGACAGATGGGAGCTACCTGGCCCCGGGTAACTAAATTTCATGTTCCTGATGTGCCTCCAATCAAATAGCGGAATGACTGTACATAGTGTAACTTATCTTGGGATAATTTATTATTGACATTCTAATTTTAGAACTTCCTGATTTTGCTTAGTCTGTTCATTTCTGATTGGACGCCACTATTGCCAGAATGATGGGGAATAATTTGGCACTTGGGGAGGGATATTTTGAAGGACAATGGAGTTAATGAGACTTCACATTTCCTGATGTTCTGTTATAGTGTGCTTTAATTGTGGCCTGGCTTTGTCTGATAGAGCTAGTGAGAGTGATGAGAGGGCTGATTAAAATTGATTTCTGATATAATTATGTTACTGGTGCTAAGGATGTTTGTAATGATGATGATGAAGATGACAAGGGTAATGATGATGATAAATCTTTGATGACAATGATGTAATTTTCATTGATGGCAGTGGCAGACAGGAAAAAATTCTATCAAGTGCTGTTGAATGTACCACAATTTTAAAATGTGTTTGCAAAGCACTGATCAAGCTTATTGTTTCATTCTAAATGGATGCTAATTTGATATATTGATTAAACAATGATTGATTAATTTATTTAAGACATCAAATTTCATTTTCAGTTGTTTTGTTTATTAGTTGATTGAATCAAGTATCAACGGCATCTGTGCACTGCACATGTGTGTGCCTAACGACCCTTTGAATGAGTGTCTGGATTTGTGGTAATCCTCAGTGAGCTATCTGACTTTTATGGCTCCATTGCAGGATTAATGCACCATCTGATCAAATCGGATGACCTTGTTGACCTCCATAGAGCTGTTTTGGTAATGCACAAGCAATCAGCTGATTGGTGGCTGCTGCCATTTCTAAACCTGTATCTGATGATGATGATGATGAGTTCGATGCCCAAAGGCAGGTTCTATATATTACCCCACCTGAGGAGGATGAGTGAGGTGGTTTCCCAGTGCCTTTTTCACAGAGAATTATGGGTAAGCAGCTTGTCTAAGGTCGCTACGTAGAGGCTCATGTGGCATTCGAATCTGCGACCTTTCGGTCACAAGGCACTGAACATCCACTGCGCCCCTTTCATCCCATCAGTGCTAGTCCGAGACTTTTAAATTTCTGAATATCCGCCAGCATTGGGAGTCAAACCACGGTGTCCGTAAGAACACACTTCCACATCTCGCATGCTTACCGATTTAGCTAACGGGGCCAGCAAAACATGTATCTAGGTATATATAATTATACATATATAAAATTATATGTAATACTTTATGTTTAATGAATAATTATTTCATATAGATATATTGTAAATATATAGTAAATGTAAATAGTAATGACTGATATTCCAGTTGATCCTCTTTTTCAGACTTTTTAAACTACAATAATAATGATGACAATGGTATCTAGTGGGGCATGGTGGCACAGTGGGATAGTTGTCACCTTACGTCTGAAGGGTCGCTGGTTCGATTCAGACCCGAGATGCATGTAGGTATTGTAGGGATCTTGAGCAAGTCCTTCACTGACAATTGCTCGTGGTGCTTCGGCGTGTAAACTTTGACACACCTCCGAGTTGTGTCGGGACCGACTCTGAATAGTAGTGGACTTGAATGGGCGGTATAGGAGTGTGTGAATAAAATAATGGTAATTACTTTCTGCTCCTATACGTAATTTGTTCTTTATGGAGTTGAACTACCTGAGGTAAAAAATAATTATACAATTTTCTGATTGGGTATAGTTTCATGCAGTAGAGTTTGTGGTTTTAGGTGGATTGCTGGTGTATTTGAGAGGACAAGCCACACGTAACAATGACCTTTGGTAGCTATAAACCTACTTGGAGTAGACCTGCTACATATGGAGATGAGGTCAATGTAATAAGAATGAATGTACTTTGAAGTTGTTTCTCTTATCAGTCAAGGAGTGATCCTTGTTCAGGTCTTTTTGAGGTTATTGGACAGCAGCATCCGTCCTGCTGGGAGGTTTCTTAGAAGTTACAGACAGGAACATCTAAACAGACGTGTATACAGATTGACATATAGAGACAGACAGGCGTAGAGAGAGAGAGGTTGACAGAAAAGGCAGAAACAGGAAGTTGTAAATAATTGGACAGACAGAAGAGACAATAAATATAAAGAGAGGCAGACAGACAAGCCTACAGGTAAAGAGATAATTGGATGTATACCAGGACAATGTTGAGAAAGCGATTGAATGTACTGTGAGGAGTTGTTAGTTAGGTAAGGTACTGGTGATAAACAGAAAGACAAGTATACACGAAGATAGACATAGATAGAGACATTGAAGACGAAGCCAGACAACAGGAACGCCTGTCACTGTTTGCTCAAGCCAAGAAACCTGTGCAACGAGTGTCAACATTTTGAAGTTCTCACCGTTGTTAGGATGTTAGCAGATGGCACTTCAAGTGTGATCCCAGGCACTGAAATTAGTGTTGAGTGCAGGAACTTGGAACAGATAGAAGTACTGAGAATAATTATTAGAGAGAGACAGACAGAAAGAGAGAGGCACAGAGGAAGAGATGTGCAGAAGGCAAAAGAGACATATACCGAGACAACCATTATAAAAAATGAGAGATATTATCTTGAGCAGGAGAATATTATAAGAAAAAGTGGATCTGTTTGAAATCGGAATCTATAGGCTGCGTCTCTCGATTAAGACCAGACTTTTAAAAATGTAGGTCTGGACCAAAAATAATTTCGTTATAAGAATAGGATAATGAGAAAAGTAAGTGATAAAGAGAGGCAGACAGAATCAGTTTAAGAATATTAAGATATTTTTAAATTGTAATTATTAAGATTGCAGCATGGTGTGTGTGTGGTGGTGTAGTGGTTGTGTTTAGTGCTTTGTGATCAGAAGGGTTGCAGGTTCAAATCCACCTCAGGCCACTGCAAAAGCAAGTCCTTCAATAATAATTATTGCTTTCGGGAGGGGCTTAGTATAATTGATAATCGATAATGTAATGGAGTATGGCAAAGAGTATAAGGTCTAGATAGAGTCCTGCAGGTAGGCTCAATCTTATTCGCCAGATGGCACAGTAAATGAGGCGCTTTTTCAGCATCAGCGCTGTAGTCGATAGCGTCGTTGAATAATAATGCCCTTGATGAGGTGTTATAGAAATCTCTGACTAAATCAAAATTATAAATATATATTCTCCCCATAAAAGTTTCCTTGCGCTATTGTGGGGTGAGAATTTGCTGTGTATTTGTAACAGACAACATTAACTGAATGCCCTTTTGCAACAAATGCATTGACGTTCATTGCAGACAATATTTTGAACAATTCTCACGGTTGGCGTGGCCTTCTACTCATGAATGTTTAGAATAGGAAGCATACTCATGTTTTGACACTTGGTTGTTAATTACGTCTCTTTATTGTGGAACCCAAGGCCTGCCGATCTAAACCATTTCCTGGGTAATGAGTAATTGTTCGGGTAACTTATTTTAGGAATTTTGCTGTCCTGGTCCCGCGATCGATGAGATTATGAGGCTCATTTTGTCAGCTTTGTGATTAGATCTTTTGACATTCCATGTGCATTTGATCAGATGGGCAAACACCTTGGTTGTAATAAGGCTGCTAATTGCATCAAAGCTAAACTACAAAAGCTACTCAGAGATCAGAGGGGGGAACAGACCACAAGCAGACAACAAGAGAAAGAAATAGACAGACAGAGAAAGAGAGACAAGATAAACAGTTGTTATGTTTCCCAGAGCTACATAACTGAAACAGCAACAGTGTCCCTGAAATGCTCCCAGACAACCTCCTGCCTGGTACAGTGAAGGCCACCAAATCTTCCCAATTATGTCTGTTCTGTGTCTGACAATTGAACCTGTCTTTGGCAACCTGACTCTGACACAAAGCAGCCTAATAAATAATCATGTTCCATGCACTTTACAGTTGCACTGTTGAAATTTGGAATTGATGAGTACAATTGACTTAAAGAAACTACAACAATGACTAAATTACAGGCCATGTTGACTGTGCATTATCTTCAGACAGTTGTGTGTCATCGATAAGTGCCAACGGGGTGTGACCCGTTTTTTAGGCATTACCTGAAAGTGTGTAACCCAGTTGCCCATATCTTTGTTAGTTGTGTTGGACTCTTTCATGTTTGATGCATCCAGTTTAATCAGGTTACTCATAGTCTAACGTTTTGATGTTTCTGTCGTACTTGCATCTGACTGTTAATAGTCTCCTCGGTTGTCAGAGCATTTGTTCATTTATACTTTGTTGCTGGAGGACGAATGTGTTGTCTCTCTTGCTTAAATTTGTTATGCTATACACAACTGTTTGTTTGTGGATAAATGTGCTTCAAACAAAGGGTACTTTCAGATTTAGTGTGGAATAAGTTACTGTGTATTTGGTAAGTTAGGGTGACTTAGAAGATGTTGGGTGAGTACAAATATTAAAGATATGGTAAGGTTATGGAATGTTAAGACAGGAAATATTGAGCTCCTGCAAGGTGTCGTTTCCCATTTAACTTTTGCCTTCCTTAAACATTACCATATTCTCCAGTTTTCCTCACTCCAGAAGCCTGAGTGACATGCCTAAGGAGACGTTAGCATATTAACGCTACTCTAGACCGAGATGAAACAATTTTCTGGTCAAGAAATTGACTGAATTGCGGTTAAGACGAGAAAGACGGTTTATGATATTGAACTTGGCCTAAATGTTCTATGAATGTAGACGCTTAGACTATCATAAACGTTCGTCAAGGTTTACTCTCAAATGAAAAACAATTAACTCTATGGACAAGATTTGTTTAAACTGCGGCTGGAAAAAACAACTTAGAAATTACGTTCAAAAATACAATTATGCCACCGGACAAGATGGTTCACAATAATCCCTAGCCTATTGAACTAATAATTTTTCCACAGTTGACATGGGTTTATAGAGGACGTCAGAGGTCCACAGATGTTGACGCTAATTTTGTAAAACAGTTCATGAAATGGTCTTTCTTTTAGATTACACTCGACCTAGTATAACAACATTCTCTGAAGAACTGGATTGAAATGCTGTTATAGAAATGGACAAAATGGAGAAAAATCAACTTTCTATTAAACTGGAGGACTGGAATAACATGCTATTTGGAGGGGACAGAATGGATTTTATATTGAGAGTGTAGACAGTATGTCACAGAGGATGGGCATCACCACCACATGAATGGGTATTAGGTCAGAGGGAATTAATAATTACATGTATAGCCTACTATACTGTAGAATGTTGAATCTTAATAACTGTGTGATTATGCAGTTGGTCAAATAAAGAATATACTTGCTTACTTACTTTTTATACACACTGGACTCACTGGAGTGAGGTAGTGTAATGTTTACATTGTGGTGTGCCGTAATTTGAATCCCTCCTCACGCGTTGATGGTCTGTGACTTTCCTTGTGGCTCACAGGCCAAGAAGCCTGGACAGTACATTAACCAATGTATCATGTGAAACTCTGTCATGTTTATTGGTCATCCAAAGCTCGTGCATCTGTGGAGGCAGAAGGCCATCGGGTGCTTTGTCGTACTGCAATTATCTTACCTTACCCCTGAGGTACTCTGAATAGTATTGTTCTGGTTTTAGTCTTGTGGTCAAGAGATCTTAGGTTACTGTTGGCTAATGGTTTTATTGCCATTACCAGGAAACTGTTTGACACACTGAGTGACCCGTTTCTTGCACTTATTAAGTCTTGTTTATAAATGGTCAATACTGGTAGAATACTAAATCTGGGGCTAGCACAAGACAGTAAAAGCCATCAGCTATAAACTGTGGTTAAACTTTTCAGTGTAATCCTGACAGTATTTGATTAACGGGCTAGTAATGAGTAAATGTGAGTGATATAGTTGACACTTAACAGTTAATGTGGCCTTTCGTATTTATTGGACAAAATTGCCTTGCACAGGAATGTACGCCGACAACAGTTAGTGTCCAGGTCAAAGACAGGTTTTGAACATTCTATAAATAACCATGGGTTTACCTGAGGACGTCGAGCTATTTCTATCTTGTCTCTCTTATATTCCTCTTGAAAAGCTTGTTGATATGCAATAATCAGTCGGTCCAGTGTTGTTTTCATCAGTTTAACGACAGCTTATGACAACAGAGGTATTTCAGCTTTCTATTCGGTCCAGTGTTGCTGGCCGACGTCAGGCTTACAGTGTCACGTGACTTGTGATGAGTGTGTTGAATAAGAGGGCGTCATTTGCGTGAAGGCAGTTGAGCATTCAGCCACATCTGATAAAGTCGTGTTGGATTTTTAGATAGAGACGACGACCATGAAGGATACAGTTGACATCGTGACGAATATCATGTCCTTGCCGTTTAGCGACGTTTACGATGTGTCTGCAGAAATTGGAAGGTAAGCCTTCACTCTTCAGGTAACTTGTTGCTTTTAAATAAATTTTTCATTTTATCGTGAACTTCTATAGAATAACACGGCAGCCAACTAGAATGGTAGGGGATTCGTACTGGTTGTTACAATAAAACTGGTTTTCTGTCTCTGTCCCTTTTAATGATTTGTAACAGACCGTTTGCTTCTGCCGTGTCTTGTCAGGCGATTACCTAGATCAATGACGAATCCTTTTCAATCGATAACAAATCACCAGTTTCGATTCGAAATAGTTTTCCATTTTCAAACATTGCACTGTTGAATTTGTCACTTTCACATCGCGTCCAACGTAAAGCCAACAGTTGTGGACATAGAGCACACACCCTCCTCCCCTATCAGTCAAAATGTTATTTCAGGATTGTTTCTCATTTTGTGCTCGATTATTATCAGTTTTGCATCCTATGTAAAGTTCCTTGTAACGTGTAGCTTAAGATTACATACAATTTAAGAATACGTTATATTTACGTTGATTCTTTCACGTTTGGTTACCTGGCACGGATCTTTATGTAGATGAAGACATTCAAATTTCTTAGACTGCAGTATATATTGGGACTGCTTTAGCACTTTAATGCTAAGTCATTAGTGTACTAACAGTGACTAAGAGGCCTCTTAGTTTAAGCATCAAATTGCATCACATATCCATTGGCAGGTGATTTGAAATTGTCAGTTTCATGTTATACTCAAGACCCCAAGACAACTGTTAAATCCCAGAGACATTTGGTGAATGGTTAAAATTTTCCTTCTTGAAAAAATCCTGGTTTTACAGGTCCTCCATGCTTGGGGCTACGATTTTATGAACCGAGGTCATTCATAACCTTATTTCATATAAGTAGACATTTAAGTGCAATTAGGCTAACAAATGCTTTGAATGAGTTCTCTTAAAGGTGATGCTTGTAATTATTTAATGTTGCATTATGATATCTGGAGACATTGCTTGTGTAGACTGAGCTTGACCCATCATATGACCAGTGGACTTCTTTTTGTCTTGTGACTGTTTTGCTGATGCTGTTGCATGGCTTGTAAAAGACGATTGCCATCGCCCTCCTTCTTAACCATGGCTGGGGACTGGCACCTTACAACAGCGACTGAGTGGAGTCACTTAGCTTCATATAGTCTATATAGCCAAACACTCATATAATTATTTCTCTTTATGAACCTTTCAAAAGTCTGAATATGTAGCCGTAAATTTCAGTTGAGCAACTTCAAGAGTGTCTAAATAGTATTCCGAGGCGCTGTCATTCTAAATAATGTTGAGATATAGCTATTACTACGAAGTTAAGTTGAAAGTATTGTCTGTCTGTCAGCCACACTCAATGAATTATATTTATTAGACATTTTTTGCATGCTGTACCAAGGACATTGGCTACACAGTGTCTGTTAGTTGGGCTGTGGTGTGGCAGTCTTTAAGTTTAGAGGGGCATGAGTTCTGGTATGGAAATGTAGGTCAGCCATGGTTATTGGTTATGCACAGCTTGAGTGCTTCTCCCTGCCCTTGGGGCAGTATCACCATTAGAGGTTGGGTGAGGTCCTGAACTTGCCCTTATCCATTTCATTAATTGATTCTCCAGCAAGGGCACACTCTGCAGGCGGTAACCCAATACCACATTACAGGTAGGCCTATTATTCGCTAGGATTGTCGATAACCAACCGCCATCAGTTTTCATTATTATTTGCCTGGACATGATTCTACAGTCTACACTGGGAAACGCCCTACCAGAATCTCATCTAAAAATTAACTGTAGAACATTGTAACTTTACTTTGACATTCGAGCTGCTTGAAAAAATCAATTGTACTGATTTATTGAAATCCACGTGCATTTGGTCACGAATTTGGTATGATGGGGTGGATTGATAAAAAGTGATGGAATGAATGGGTATGATGGGGCGATGGCTTTAAGAAATGGTTTTTCTAAGTTTGACATGCACAATGCTAAACGGTATATATTCGATTATAGATTGTGTTGTAGCCAAGTAAGTAAACAATCAGAAGGTGTTTGGTGTTGTTTTCATGTGCCATAGGTTGACTGGAGCACTTTAGCTCTAGGAAGGGCATGATGCTGTATGTATATTTGGATATGATGGGCTAACTATCTCGGAGCCACTTGTTAGATTTCCTGTGAAGGGCAGAATATGTGTGGAGATGGACTTAACTTAATGTCTCCTCAGTAGCACAAAAGCCTTTACCAGGGCGACAAATCCTGAGGTTATAGCAGGGCAGAATATATCTATGGCAATGGCAGAATATGACCAGACAAGAGTTCGTGTATGCATATACAACAATTTCTAGAGCACTGTCAGTAATCCACTTCCAGGGTGCTTTACATCACACTATCACTACAGACATTTATATAGGTCTACAACACATCTTCAGACTCTAATCAAAAGCAGGATATCTGAAGAGGAAGTAATGATATTGGCATAGAAAGACCAAATGAAGGTCTTTGCACAAGGGAAGAATATTGTCTCCAGAGTACAAAGAATAGTATTGCCAGTGAAATAAGCAGACCAGAATATGTCTAGAGAAAGGGAAGTCAGGCGGAAGATCATCTTAGCAGAGCACGTGGTCTCCATTGCTATCGATGTTGGTGGTCTGTAAATTGTGCAATTCAGAAAGGTCAGTGAATTCTTCCATATGTGATATACATCACTGACACTGTGGATCTGTCACAACATTTACATTGCATTAGAGACACAGTTATGTTGCACAGCATTGCCACACAAAACTAGGACACTTGTAAGAGGCTGACGTGATCAACAGGACTTAATGAACGTTGTCTTCAGCCGTTTGTTTTTGTCTGGTAACAAAGAAGCCATTGTCGGGCCTTCTGAAGATCAAAGAATGACTAATTGCTTCTATCAGACATCCTGTCATTCTGAAGAGGATCACTCTGGAGTGGCTGACTGTGCAGCTGGATTTCTCAGCATGGTGGTTGATCCAAGAGGAGGAGGTTTCAAGATGAGTGGTCTGACTTGTGTCTGTTGTAGGCATGTGGACAGAGGCAAGAAACGTGGGGGGGGGGTAAATATAGGTTCCATGATAGATGGTCTGAGGCAATTTGTGGAAAGACCTGTACCCCAGTTAGCTACATGGGTACCGAGTTCGAGCCCCATGCCTGCCGACACTCAGAGATTTAACATCTCAGGCTAGCACATGGGACGTGTTGGAGCAGTGGGATAGTCCATGCCTTGCGTCCAAAGGGTCGCGGGTTCGATTCAGACCCGAGCCACCACATAGGGACCTTGAGCAAGTCCTTCACCTACAGTTGCTTCAAGTAGTAGTGGACTTGAAGGGGAGGTATAGAAATGTCTAAATAAAAATAAAATAAATAAACAAAGCAGCTTTGTCTTAAGTTAACTGAAGCTGAAAGTAACTTTATCACTAACTGAAAACGTTCAAATTCGGTTAACTAAAAACGTAACAGTGTTAACTAAAGCTAACTTGAGAAATATGAGACTGGTACAAACTAGACTTGAAAGTGTAAACTGAATTACTATTTCCTTCAGTCAGCTCTCAAAACTGCTGCAAAGTGCTGCTCTCCATGCTCAAAT
>JAQFXW010005245.1:0-10524 GCA_034693945.1 Dendrobaena attemsi
GTTAGCGTTGAAATTAGGGTTAGGTTTACGGAATGAATTAGGGTTAGGGTTATGGCTAAGGGGGGCCCGGGCCCCCCTTGCCCCCTGGATCCGCCACTGCAAGTGAGTTAAATCGTGAGTTTAGACTCATATGAGTTAACTCATCCCCAACACGGGGAATCATCGATCCCTTCTGGAAATATTATGTCTTTGTGGCAGTAACAGTTTTTGTCACAGGGTACAGGGTTTTTTGTTTAGTTTTGTTTATTGCTAGTTGCAATAAAAGGTTATTGCTTGATTGATAGACTGGCTTGTTTGTTACGCTTCTTCGGTTTCTATTCTCTTACATCGGACGTTTTTATAGCGTTGTTACAGCAATGGCGTGTAGTAAACTGTGTAGGCCTACGCTTATTTCATACAGATACTGTGTACGGTCATTTAGTATGAAGATGGTTCTACCTGAACCCGATGCATTTGTCTCATGACGTCGTAAGAGTCGACATGTCCGGCCAGTTGACAGACTTATGGTTCGATGGACTGAGGAAGAAGGGATTGAGGGAGAGAAGAAGGAAGACTCGTGATTGGGAGAGGTGGATTGAAAGGCATGAACGAAGGAGAGAGTGGGCAGTGTAGGTGGGAGGGTGGAAAGAAGGGAGAGCGGAAGAGAGGAGGTGGAAGAAAATTCATTGTACGTAATGGGAAGAGGTCTGCTTGTCTCCGGTCCGGAGGGAATTCTGAGATCTATGTCCGCTCTATACGGCTCCAGAGAATGAGGGAGGAGAGCAGGGAGAAGAAAAAGTGGAAGAGAATGAATGAATGAATGCGGAGAGGAAGGCACAATGGAAGAATGACTAATGGGAAGATGAGTGAACACGGGGAAGAAGTGAATGAGGGGAATAGGAAGGACTGATGGAAAGAGTGAAAGAATTAAAAACGAAGTGATTGCCTGATGGTGTAAACGGCCATAAAAAAGAAGAAAATGAGACTGAAATGAGTGTCAAAGTTAGGCAATTATAAAGAAGGTGAGAATGAAGATGACAGGAGAGGATTGCAATTCAGCAATTATATAGAGATGAACGAATGGAAGGAATGAGTGAGTCACTGTGAGTTAAAGAAATAAGGAAGGAAACAAGGACTGAAGGACTACAGGCAGATGTGAAAAGTGAAAGAAGAAAGAAATGCAGGAATTGAACTTAAGAGAATGGCCTACAATTATAGATAACGTGCACCTGATCGATTGCAGTCGGTAGGCCCTATATCAAATTGGAATTCATTAGACACTGGACAGTGAACACGCCCACCGTTGACAGCTGAAAATTTTGTGGAATGTAACAAAGCAAGCCATCGATATCAGCGCTATATAAATGCACAAGCATAGAGGAAGAAGGCAACTCAGCAATTAGGATAAACGACATAGGATATTATACCAGTGTAATAGTATACGAGGCATAAAAGGTGTTGAGGTCACGCTCGGCATGCACTTCAGCTGTCCAGGAGAAAGACATTCGAAATCATCAAAAGACATCAAAGAGATAGGCTGCCTCTTCCGTCCCCATCAAGAAACGGACTGTAATTGCGAATCGACTGCAGCTGCCAGTGACTGAGTGGAACATAAACAAAGCCTTGGCAACCGGGTCTCTAGTGTTCACGGATAAACCACATTCCAAATTGCACCTCCTCTGTTCTGTCTATTGTTCTCTTTGTGTCTCTATAGGGTGGATCAAAACAGGAACCCATTTCGATTTTTGTCAATATCTTGGACAAAGTAAAAATTTCTCAATAACATTATTTTCAAGACTGACAGGTAGCTCATATTTACGTGTAACTACCAAATTTAACAAAAAATATTTCAAACAAAGGAAGTTACTCAACTTTTAGTAAGCCCACCCCATTCTCTGATGGTTCAAAATCGTTTAACAATATTTTGCTAATATTTCGGTCAAAAATGGAATCCTTCAAATAAAATTCTACACACTGAAAGGTGATTAATATTTAACTATAACCGCATGATTTCATCAAGACATTTCAAATTCGATAAAGTTACTGAACTTCTTTGCAATGTTAGTTTCTTATTCATCAGAATACAGGAGGTGTTCTCACTAAAAGTACTGTAACTTTGTCGAGTTTGAAATTTTTTGATGAAATTAGGCTTTAATATGTAAATATTATTGCCTTCAAGCCTGTAGAACTCAATTAAATATCTAAATAGACTTATGGCGGAAATATGAGTAAAGAACTTTTAAACGTTTTTAAACCATCAAGGAACAAGGGTGGACTCACCGAATGTTGAATAACTTGTTGTTCTCATAGAAATATTTTGGTAAAATGTAGCAGTTACACGTAAATACGAAACTACCTTTCAGTCTGTAAAATTTGATTTAAAGACTTTTGGCTTTTGGCGAATATATTGGCAAAAAATGTATGAGTTCCTTTTTGGCCCACCCTGTATACATGTATAGCCTACGCCTCCGTGTGTCTGGTTATGTCATTTATGTGCCTGTAATGCCAAAATGGCAGACTATCAATCCCTGGATACAACGTCTTGTTGTAATGGCGACAATAAAGTATCTGGAGTAGATCGCATAGTGTGCACAAAGAGCATCATTAAGTGAAGTTAAACTTAATGTGTTTGACGACATCTTATGGCTGCGATCGTGTTTGACGTTGACCTCCTCCTTTACTCCGGCAAGTCAGGCGTGGATCCGACTCCACCAGAAAACAGCATTGGCAGAATTTTTAGACTGACACATTAACACTCCAATCTGAACAGATTACAACGACAACGTTGTTTTCGAGGGGAAGCTCAGAGGAATGGTCATAGGCCTACACGCATGAGGTTGTCCGAGTGTGGAGTACGCTCTTCCAGAAGGCCGTAGGTCGGGGATGTTTTGGGTGTTTAAACACCCCGTCCTAATGAAAAAATGGCAATGTAAAAGTTCGTTTTTACTGTGAAAAGGTAGGAAATAGGAATGTACGAGTTCTGGGACGTAAGAGATCCCCGAAATGAGAAATATGAGTAAAAATTGTCATTAGTGTTTTAGGACATGGAAAACACCCCCGAAACAAAATCCTGGCTACGGCCTTGCTCTTCCAATACATTAAAGTTCACGTTTATGGATGAATTCAGATTGTAGGAGCTGGTTCTTAGTTCAGTTATTCAATTAAGAGCTATATATTGTGTCGAAAGCAGATGTTGCGGTAACTTCTATAACAGGTTGTTCAGATGGTTTGGTGCCCTAACACGTAATCAGTTATTAGGCATCTAGGAACAGTCGTTGGAACAAGTTTTGTTACATTGTTAATTGTTGGCGTCAGTGGCGGATCTAGAGGGGGGGGGGCCCGGGCCCCCTTAGACATAACCCTAACCCTAATTCATTCCGTAACCCTAACCATAATTTTAATACTAACCCATTTAAAATTAATAATAAATTCAAATGAAATTCTCAATAATGAAACAACTTAACAAAATAGCCTATTTTTTTATTTTATATCAATTTGTTTGTTAGACTGCAGACAACATTTTCTAGTTACTTATTGCGTCGCCCATAATTTGTGAATGGACTCCAAAAT
This sequence comes from Dendrobaena attemsi, assembly GCA_034693945.1. Lineage (NCBI taxonomy): Eukaryota > Metazoa > Annelida > Clitellata > Crassiclitellata > Lumbricidae > Dendrobaena > Dendrobaena attemsi. The sequence goes on from JAQFXW010005245.1 coordinate 3,550, forward strand.
AAATTAACGATGCGTCCATTGACTCCAAAATAAATTACAGCGGCGTCCAAATACCGTGTGTCACGTGATATTGCATTGAAAAAAGGCGCGAATGTCTTCTTTAAGCTTCTTAACCAAACTCTAACTTCAATTCTTACACCCAATTTAACCGTAACGCATTTTTAGCAAGAAAATAAGAAAATGTGTGATTGATGACAAAAAGTCCTCAGATTTTTGGGAAGATGAGTTGCGAAATTTTTGGGCCCCCTTACTAAATTTCTAGATCCGCCGCTGGTTGGCGTGGCAGGTATAGGCCTATCACCAGTTTTATAAGGGTGCTAAATTTCGCAGGTATGGTGACTGTGGTCAATTTCCAATCCGGATTATTGAGTTAACGGTGTACGAAGTTTTAAATTTTAACCAGAGAGGAAAATAAATATAATTATAGGTTCAAAAGTAAAAGGAAGCCACAACACTTGTCCGCTCATGCTCCATCAGTGGAACAGTGTGATCATTTTCTTGATAAATTATGTAAACGTAGAAGTATTTACTGCGTAAAACACTTCCTGCATTCTAACAAAAATCCACAGAAATTCCATGCAGTGTTACTTGCTTTGAAAAGTAACTTGCTATAGGCACTATAAGTTTGATTTGGTAGCAGTTAACTCTCTGACTAATATCCAAAACTGGTCGAAACCGTATAAACGGTATGATGATGATGATGATGATGATGACGACGACGACGACGATGATGATGATGATAGTTACAAATGATGACCAGCGAACATTGTACTTTTGATGAATTGCGAGCAAAGTCCTTGACCAAACAATCAGACTACAATTCCGATGGAACAAAAACGAACACCAGATGATGATCAGACCACAACAGTAAGAATAACATTTTGTATAGACCGACCTCTATTGACTTCATCAGATTCAACGTCAATGATCATCTCACCCAGGAATCTGTTCATTGAAACACGATCAACGTATTATAGTCGAGGTCATTAAAGGAATCCGCTGTTAGGCCTGTCTCAAAACGCTAAACAGAAGAGACCGACATAATGCAGTAGACGAGAAAACTCAACGTGCGAGTCTTACGCCTATTAATACCGCAATGGCGAATAGAACAGCGAGAGGTATTCGACTGCACAACATCGACGTATAACCAGCAGCAGTCGAAACGCCCAAGCTGTTGCTATAGCAACTGCACGGCAAAGAAATCACTGCGTCTTCTATAGGGCAGCTGAGAATGCGTAAGCCTCTTTGCATAAGTTACATCGTCTATCAATCGCTAGGGGCGCTACGTTTGGTTGGAAGAATATGCGATTGGTCCTACACGGAAGATAATTTTTATGTAAATTGCACTCAAAGACAAAATGTGTACTTTAATACGCCACAAAGACAGAAACACAAATACAAATAATACAAGTAACGAGCAACAGTTAATAATATTGTCTATTGGTTAGAGTGTTGACCTGTAAATACAGAGTTTGGCTTTAGACAAAATATGTCCAGGGCAGGAAGCTGTTTCAACACTTCGGTTCCCCTCATCATCACTGTTACCTTCACAGAAATGTGGCTGAGACGCAATATCGCTATAATTATATTCCATAGTCATTCCGACTATTTGGAATAAACTCCGAGCAATACGAGAGATATCTAACCCATCTCACGAACTCACGAAAACCTCTCCTCTTGCAGTTTACCCACAGGATTTAACCCTTAGAACCCGACAGGACGGTTTTCCAGCCCGTTACCCATAGCGTTACAGGAGCCCTGGGTTCAAGCGGTTAAGGATCCATTCTCAACTGAAATCTATTATACTCTTTCACCAACTCTATCCAGATTCTCCACTCTCTCCTCACCTTCCTTCACCTCTAAACTGTAAACATCAACCGCCTTAGTAGTCTGTCTTCCTGCCTGATTTCTCTGTATCTTGACGCCCTGCCATACGATTCTGATTTGACTAAGTTGGTTCTCACGGCTTTGCTTTTGTGGGCTCTATAGAAGTTTTAAGTTACGATTGCAATATCTTACTGCGCACCACGCCTCTGGAACGCAAATATTCTGTTCCTCTGTCATCAATACCAATCATTCATCATCATCAGCCTGTCTATCACCCCTCGTGCTTTCCATTCAAAACTGAAATCCCATCTTTTCAAACACTCATATCCAGACTACGACTCCTCTTATTCCCCGATGCCTAACCACCCTCCCAAACGACACCCACCTTAACAGCAGCTCAGCCTCCTCTGACCTCCCGGACTTTCTGATTCGACGCAGCGCTCGGGAATTGGCAGATCCTCTGCGCTTGGCCTTCAAGTAGCGCTTTATAAAGTCAGAGTTTACAATTAGGATTGCGATTATCTTCTGTCGAATAAAAAGTCAATGCAGACGTCTTGCCAGTCATTCGCCAGGTGATGCTATAGTCATGCTAAAGTATCGTAGCGTTGCGTCAGCTTCTAACTCTGATCCCTGGTTAAGTAGGCGAAATAAATTGTTGCCCTTCCTCGTCTGTTCTTTCAGCTTAATTAAGAATGGATTCTTCCTAATAACGATGCCTTGTTGACGATGATACTGACGATGTTGACGATGATGATGACGATAATGATGACTGATGATGATGACGGAGACGATGACTGATGATGGTTGCATTCCAGGGCTTTGACATTATTTTTATTTGTCCTGCCATGTAATACTTATTGTAAATGGATGGGGACCCTTCCCAGCTGGACTTGTGTTCCTTTAGCGTATCCCATTTAGCCACTGTTAGTCTATTACAGGCAGTTCCAGTTGCATAGGATTTATCCTTTCTCAATGTTTTATTACTGTACATGTTCTGAGTTATTTATGCTGTTTGATTTTTCCTTTCTTGATTTCCACATGCTGTTTTCATTTGCTTGCTCTTCACTGAGTTTTTTGGTTCAAAAACAGCTTGCCTATTGATTGATTGATTGATTGATTGATGGATTGATTGATTGATTGATTGATTGATTGATTGATTGATTGAGGATGAGAATATCAATGATGATGATGGTAATTATGATGATGGTAATTATGATGATGATGAAGATGATGATGATGATGATGATGATGATGATGATGACGACAACGATGATGATGATAATTATAAATGATGACCAACGAACATCGTACTTTTGATGAATTACGAGCAAAGCTCTTGACAAAACAATCAGACTACAATTCCAATGAAACAAAAACGAACACCAGATGATGATGATCAGACCACAACAGTAAGAATAACATTTTGTATAGACCGACCTCTATAATTGACATCATCAGATTCAACGTCAATGATCCTCATCCCGAAATCAGTTCATTGAAGAAACGATCAACGTATTACAGTCGAGGTCATTAAACGCGAGCGCTATAAAAAAATGGACACTTACACAGTTACATAACTTACGTTGCACGTCTGTTTAGTGTTTCCCATTATATCTCGACCCCCCCTTCGACCCACCGACTTGCCGCGTGTACAATAGACAGTTAAGCGACGATGAAAGACCAACAGCTGAGTATACATTATACAACTATAGATTGTTAAAGGAATCGAAGGGACACCAGTTGCCTTTAGTCGTAGACAATCAGGTAATAAAGGGCTTAGAGGGGCGTGGGACCAATCTGGATAGTCTGAGCATTAAACAGATATTCTTACACGAAGAGCGAAAGGGAGCCAGCTTATGAGCATTAATGGACGATAAGGGAACCTACCTAGTATAATACGCACAAGCAAAGCACAATGTATACATATGGAATATGCAGAGAATAATACATAAATATGTACATAATGTTATGAGCAGAATGCATAAGTCTAACTGTATCCATTCTATAATATAAAATATATTATATGATTCGGATTGGCTATTTGTATATGCAAATGTTTGTCCCAGCAAAGTCTCGCATCAAGGAACCATCTGGCGGTGGGAATAATTATTTTGAAATCGTTTTCCTGAGAAATCTTAGACCAGCGTACTCATGATTAGCTTGGGAAGTCGTTAAATGCAAGATATAGACTATTATATGGATATCTTCAATTTCGAATTTCAAATTACAGTTGCAAAATCATATCGCTATTATGAAATAAGGAGTAAAATTTAGAGTAGCCTACACATGACGTCGTTCTTACTAAATCAAATCTATCTCATCCTTGGCCAAATTAAATAGAAATGTCTTCTAAACCTGAGCGAAGCTGGATACAAAATGTAGAAACGATGTAAAAAGAACTCGCGTGATAAAGCGATTGTAACCATGGAGAGTCAAACGCGTATAGGGCCTACGTGAAAGAAAAGAACTCGAAAGGATAGAAATCCACCGTTGTATGGGAGCCAAGGACTATCTATACAGTAATATAGAATCCTTGTATGGGGGCCAATAGAAACCTTCGTGTTCGCAATCTTAACTTCCGGTTTCCTGTGGCAACGACCGCAAGTGGATTGTTCTTTTTCGGCCATTCAGTGTAGACTGTCAGAAGGGAACGCTTTCCTTCACTGCTTTCATGCAGGGCACTCAGCACGGATCAGAAAGGCAAACCGCATTGGATGTGCTGTCACAGTAGGTGTGGCTCTTCTAATTGATCTGATCACAGGTTAATAGATCTGATTAGTGTAGTGTCTGAGTCGGACTATGACGTAGGAGGCAAGAGACTTTTGTAATGAACATTCTTCGTAAACTGAGAGAGAAGAAGGAATGGTGGATATTATTATGTGAGATTATTATTAAATGGCAAAACGATTCAATTCTGGATTAAATTCTAATAATAGATGCCAGGAGAACATTGTAATTAGATTTACTCTGATTTAAGGCTTAGATCAACTCGTAGCAGAGTTAAAGCAGTTGAAGTTGGATTCATGAGCAAAGAAAACAGTTGTTATTTTCATGTTTTGCATTGGATCAGCGGGCGTGGAAGATAAGATTAGTCAAGGTAAGAGTCAAGAGGAGGTTAGAAAGGAAATAAACGATAAGATTTGACCATGCAATGCAACTGCAAGACAATATAATATTATATGCCTAGTAAAGAAAGACAAGACAATCCCTGCGATATTTTGAATTAGTACAAGCAGGTCTACCATCCTGAGATTGCAGAGTATCTCTGTGTTTTATCTTCTCTTGTCTCCTTGCTTCAATATTTCGGTGCTGGGGCGTTCATCCTATGGGAGAATGAAGCAGAAATCTTCATGAAAATATTTTCAGGAGGGAAAGAAATTTTCAGGGAAAGACATTTCTTGTTAGTAGCCTATTATGCATTAGGAAGTATGTATGTCGATCATGCAGTTTTTCGATGACGAATGACTAAAACAGGTCATCAAATAAATTCTGAAGTTGTAGGCCTATATCGATTTTTAAACGAAAATTTCAAGAATGATTTTCATCAGAAAAAATTTGCGGGTTGCATCTGATTTTTTCAGACGGAGAATTTTTAGGGGCCAAATTTGTATGAATATAGGGCAATGCTTTTTAGGCTTCGGGCTTGGAAGCCCCTGTTTCGGCGAGTAAACGATTAATGAAAAACGTTTCAAATTAATGGTCGCTCTTTCAAGTTTCAAAGCGGATCTAAACTTGCGTCGAACCGGTCTAGCAGTTTGAAACTGCGACTTCGTTTGAGACGATTCAGTCTAAGTAGATTGATGTCGTTTGAAATCGGATAACGAAGCATCGTTAGGTGTCATCAGAGTCTACTTCCGGGTTTTCATAGCCTTATAAAAAAAATGTAAAGTCCATCACTGCGTTCCCTGATTTGTCCTTCTGTCTTTCGACTAAACTATAGGCCTACCGCAAAGCTTGACAAACACCACTTCAAATCTACTTAGCAGGGCCCATCGGTTCGTATACCTAGAACACTGTTAACTAATTTAATTAAGCTTTTCTTGTTCTGCTATCCGTACTGTTTTAATTGACTGACATGTGTTATTGAATCTACAAGTATTAGTGTTTTCTTGTCTTGCAGAGGAACCCTGTAGCCTATAGTTAACGGGAATTCTTGTTCCTTCAGGGTTTCCCTCTTTAAAAACGTTCTGGTTGTACTTAGTACGTCGACATAATTGTTTGTAAACATTACGTTTATTGGGAACATGGGAAAATAATTTCAACTGAGTATTAAAATAGCCAACGATACAGCAGTCACTTGGTGCGATAATCTCACCAGTCTGTATCAGGTGCAGTTTGGAAAAGATCGAGCGAACAGGTATGTACATCGATTATACAGGATGGAATATATCATACAATTTCCCTCAAAGATTAGTCCGTCTTTAACGGTCGCATGTTTCCCCGTCTTAAGTGCAAGGCCAAGACTATGACCGTTCGCAGCACATGGGTCTCTGTAGAGAAGAATGCGAGGCCTGTCATTCCCTGTAGATGTCTTTAAAACACAAAAAACGGTCACCTCAAGGGAGCGCAGGTGCGTGTACAGCTTATATACATCTGCAAAAGACCTTGATGGACAGGTATAGGCAATAAGCTCTTTGAGTGGTCGCTGTATGGCCAAACTATTCTCTGTGTATGCGTGCGTGTATTCGACAGCACTAGAGGAAATTTATTTTGTCGCTGCGTGACGCACATGCTGACTAAGTAGGTCGCGGAACTCATTATAATTATATCCGAAGGGCGCTATATAAATGCCATTTCATTCGTGAATATGAGTGATCGGTCATGGATTTGTCAGACGCTGACATCGACAGATTCGTGTGATCATCCGCCCTTTCTGACATCTATCCATCAATCATCCATCCACCCCGCCATTCGTTCATCCTTCCGTTCATCCATGCATCTATACATCTCAGCACACATATGCTCCGTGACTTCGTCCGTCAGTCTGCCTATACATCCATCCATCAATCCGTCCATCCATCCATTCATTCGTTTGTACCCAACCATCCACCAACTCATCCATCCATCCATCTTGGTGGGTCCGTGGCTTAGTGGAGAGAGCGGCTGGCCGATAAGCTAAGCAGCGTCAGATCCGGAGGTCATGGGTTC
>JAQFXW010005246.1:0-10522 GCA_034693945.1 Dendrobaena attemsi
AATAATGACGTCGTAGAAGTAAGTAAGTATATTCTTTGAAATTGTATTCACTAAGACGTCGTTGATTAAAATAGCCCTTAATTATTTACGGGTTAAAAAACAGGTTTTACCGTCATTTTTGACGGGATATACCTAGTAGGTATATAATGACTAATGAATCTCTATAATTGAATTGATGACATTGAGTAATTTTGCCCAACACTGTGTTTCAGTGACTCAACTCATTGCGTGTACATTAAGGCCACAAGAAAGGAATCATTAGTCAGTCAGTACTCACCAGTGAACATGTGCGTGGTGCACCGGTGGTTGTCAGAGGAGCTTTACGAAAGTATCACCGCACCAGGGCCAGCGTGCATATAAGAGCGTACGCTGGTCGTACGCCCATGTCTAAGACCAATTCGGCTCTGCGTCGGCCTAACGATTTATATCGGTGTGCATGTGACCGCGCAGACCGGTCGCAAAGTGACCGTGCAGAGTCTTAGGCTGAGCCCAAGTGTACGCCTGCTCAAAGGCAGGCGTACCATCACTAAGACATTCGCAAGCTGCGATAAAAAAACATGGCGGCCGTCGGAACACGCTCAGTTCGACAAGTTCGACATGTGAAACAATGTTTCGGAGGCAACTTGGTCACTCTGCTGACTGTCAAACAATGAACTTAATTATTCTCCTCATTTTAGCCGTGGAAACTTTCTATTAATGTGTGAAGAAAAAAGTTTGTTTTAAACCCACATAACGGCAAATGTTTTCGTGTTGTCTGCGCCAGTCTAGCTAATTATATCGATGCGCACGATAACGAGGCTGCAAGTCTATTAATAGCCTTTGCAGCCGTACAAATCGTATAACCACGTCGATATTGGAAAAACCCAGCGGTCTTAGGCCCAGACTAACTAGTCTATGTCTAAACCGGGCTTCTTGCACGCCGATTTAGACGCTTACAAAGTCAGAGCGTAACAAGTCAGAGACTAGAGACTGCGCCAGCCTAAATACTGTGATGTTATATGCACGCCGGCCCATGACCTGCACTTCCCTTTATAAGACCCGTGTTAAGGTTTATATAAATCTAAACATTTAATTTAAACAGCATTTAATTATTGCATTTCTTGCCAGATATCAACACGAGTCACTGCGTGTCGATGTTGGACACGCTTCGTCGGTGTATCCAATGCACGGTTCTTAGCTCCAAATGGCCTCAGCCGATCATCACGAAAATGAAAAAGGTCAAAGTTGAAAAGACGAAGGGTTATGTGGTGGATATTCAGTCTCATTCTTGTGTTGAAAACTTGGAGGAGAAGAAAGAGGCCGTCATAAGTGAAGATGAAGAAGAAGATGAAGACGTTCCGGAGGAAATCGTTGATGTTTCGCTCATGAGGCTGTTTCACATGGCGACGTTAGGTGGCGCAACAGGTAATTTCCATAAGTTATAGTAGTTAAATGGTTAATTTTGATGTTTCCACACATTATCTATTACTGTTCAACACCCACTGTGACATGTGTTTTGAGCTTTGGAGTTAGCGTAATGGATAACACACTGGCAAGAACAATATAACGTTGACTCGACCTTCTTTTGCTAGGTGGCATAGTAAATGTTGCTTTGATGCGTTAACTCAACTTGGCATTGGAGTTGAGAGCACATCTGAACAGTTCATTCTAAGAGAGATGCTATATATAAATCACGAAATACTTTACAATACATTAGATCCAAGAGTAGAAAATGAGTGACATGTCTTTTTTTAATTATACTCTTTTTTTTTTGGTATGTTGTCTTATTTAGTGCTTGGTCTTGCAAACAAGATTGGCAACTTTGAGATTGGAAAAGAGTTCGATGCTCTGCACATCAATCCAAATGCTCTCTTCTCAAAGTTCATGGTCATTCGTAATCAAGACACGATTCTCGTACGTTTTACAAATTAGCGATTCTGGTCATTTCGAAGAATAATGCAAGTTTTTCATTGACTTAATAGGAATTATGATATTTGGCTAATAATATTCATGAGTTTTTGCTGATATCAATAATTGAAAGTACATGGTTTCCACTGCAACATTAATTATGAACCTTTGTTCATTTTCAGTGAATTAATTAGGTTAGATTCTTTATCAATGCTGCCTGTCGGATGCCACTTAAGGTCTCCTTAGATGAATCGTGCTAGCCTTGAATATTGGACAAATTAGCATAGAACTGGCGTCCTATGTATGATTTGTCTAGGGTATATGCTCAACCAGTTTAGCTAAGCACCATACTATTGACAGCTCAATAGTATTTATTGCCTACGGGACAATAGACGTTTTTACACAAGCCGATCCTTAGAATATTACCAACTGAAATTGATATGCTCTGTTTGTAGGAACTCGTGGAGAAGTTTCTGACTGTTGGTAAGTTCTGCTTCGTGTATTTTGGTGAGCTACTTTAACATCTGTAATTGCCAAAGGACTTGGAGAGGGAGAATCGCCAACTGTTTTTATCACTCTAATTTATGTTGTAATTTGCAAGATATACAAGCATGCCCATGCACACACACGTGATTCAAATGGACGAGCGGTGGTGAATGATCTCACCCAATCGATTCACTGCAAAATGAACAGAGTCAAGGCCAAATGATTGCTATACAAAATTGCTATACCTTTACCTTTTACATGATTGAATATATAATTATTATCCGAGTCGAGAGACACTCCAAAGATTCCCTGAAGTTCAATTATTGTTACTATAAATTATTATATGCATTCCTTCATGAATTAATAGAAACACGCTTTTGTCTTCATGTTGCAGTAGTTATTTGCTAGTACATCATTATCATGCATTCTTGTACAAATACATGCATATGCACTCGCATGCTTACATCATTCCTTCGCTATGTGCAATCCATTGCCTGTTCATTTATTTATTTATTTCTCGTACTACTCAGAGGTGGTCCCGACTACAGCCCGGAGCAATTGTGAGTGAAGAACTTGCTCAATGTCCTTACGCGGCGGGTGGAATTCGAACCTGCAACCCTTTGGTTGCAGGGTGGCGACCTTCATCACTACACTACCACTCCCCACAATTATTGCTGTCATTAATCCGTCAAACCAATCTGGTGCTGGCCATCTTAGGTTCAGCCATTGCTTCTGAGTTATACCTAATGTTCTCTGTACACTGATCCTTTCCATTGGCACATAAGTAAAAGTAAAAGCAAGTGTCGACTTTAATTGCGAGTTTCAGACCGCTTTCTGATTAACAAACCGCATTGTTCTTAAATTACAATCAATCAGTGACGAGAATAATTAGATTACAATTATGTACATAAAAAACATCCATGCCTATGCGTACAAATAGATGTGTAGTTACGGTTCCTTTATCAATTTGATGATAACGGAGGATGGGTGTGCATCTCCGATGTGTTAACAGTGGCCGGGCCATTCGGACTTGAATTTTTTCGCTTGGCCTGGGTCGAGAGTGCCTCTGAGTAGGGATCTTGAAGGTGCACTACTGCACTATACAAATTGCGATTGATTGATTGATTGAACTGTACATGACATGTTTGCCGACAGACATAATACTATGTCCCAATGAAAAGTATTGGTCGTTATTTGGATTGCTGTATTTTTAGGGGATGATCGAAACATAGTCGGTCTGTATATCAAAGGCGAGCGACTTATCTAGGAACGGTGCTAACCCGACGAAAATATTCTGGTCAACATGGTACAATGAAAATATACTCATGAGCTGAATGAAAGATCTGGGATGCGATTTGCCTGTCTAAAGATTAAAGACGGCAATTTTGTAGGCTGAACTTGCTCACTCCGGCAGCATTTTTGTTCACGGGTGTTTAGGTGATGGTTTTTGCAACCGTCCTAAATTGCAGATAAATGTTGACTGTATTATTTTTGCTACATAAATTTTGTCAGTCTGTGTGATCGAGTGTTTTGATACAGATTTAAATTGTGCAATTATGGTTGTGAATTTTTAGCTGTTTGACAGTTGCTTAAACTACTTGTACAGTCCATGCTACAATGCGATAAACACAAAGAGGTGTTTTGTGTTTATCGCATTGTAGCATGGACTGTACAAGTAGTTTAAGCAACCATTTTACATTTTATTTTTCCTCTACTTTGAAAAGGGTTCTGCCTTAGAAGTTGTTTTCATGATTCTGATTTCATTGATCTGGTCTTTAGCTTTGTAAGATTTTGTGTTTTCTGGGTGATTTTCTTCAGGAATGCAACCAAAAAATGGAACTTTAACTGGGGTTTTCTCATTGCACAGAGAGAGGCACAAAGCCGCTATAGTCAGGTGATGAAGAGTTGAAGCCTATGGTGACAAGGGGTTCTGGAGAGCATCTTATAGGTTTCACTTTGGGGTCTGGGGCCTGGGCAGAGCCTTAGAAGCCAATGCACTTGATATTAAACATGGATATTTCTCTTATTAAGATATGGTAATTGTTGCATCCTTCCAATTAAAACACCTCTGATTTGGAATAATTGTGTATCCTTGGCCCGGTAACACCCCCTGGTTGTTGTCCTGAATCTGTGTGATACCGTATATAGCCAACAAGTGACACGAAAATAGGATTGTTTTCCTTCTGTTTTGCCAGATTGTTTTGTACCAACTTGCCTTTTATTGCCTTGCCTCTGTATTGAATTGCTTGTTTCTCTGTGCAATAAAAGATTAATGATGTAAGAAAAGCGTTTATCATTTAAGAATGGAGGTGTAGTCTAGTGAGTTAGAGCTCTCAGTAATTGTGTTTGTATCCTATGGGATTGCAAACATTGTGATCTATAGTAAACTACACACTGTGCTGAACAGGGTCTTGCAGCCCGACGGATTGGACGAATTCCCAGATTTGGTAAAGTCTCTTTCTACATGCAAGACGTACTTCACTGGCTCCCGCTCCATCAGCGTATCACATACCGCATTGTTGCTCTTGTTTGAAGGTCTCGCCTCCGCTTATCTGCGCAACCTTTGCAGCTCTACTTCTGCTGCCCCAGGCGGGCGCTCTCTCCGTTCCACTGCGGGAGGCATGCTGGTTGTCCCTTTTGCGCGCACCGCCACTATACAGAAGCGTGCCTTTCGGTCGTTTGTCCCTCACTTTGGCATGGGCTCCCTGTGCAACTGCGCTAGCTCCCTATGGTCCAATCTGATACCTTTTACACGCACCTCAAAACTTCTCTTTTTACCCGTGCTGGGGTCAAGAGCGCCTCTGAGTAGTTGCCTTGATGGGGCGCTATATAAACTACCGGAATGAATGAATGAACTTAAACGATCGTGAGACTTTTCCACTTACACCACCATCAGTCTGTGGATTCCAAAGATGTCCAAACTTTTTACACTTCAAGCTGCTGCAGTGGAATGAGCATAAAGTTATGTGGGAACTCTCCACCTCACAAATTGGTCACTCAATATAACCTACAGAGCAGAATCTGTTGCATTCGTTTATGTTCTCGGGTAAAAATCTAACTGAAAGTAATAATGACAAAACAGAATATGTATTCGTGTGTATTGTATTGTATTTGTGTATTTCTATACCGCCTCTTACAGATCACAACTAATCAGAGGCGGTCCCAACTACAGCCCGCTGGTGTGTTGGAGTTTTTACACGCCGAAGTGTTTGAGCATTTGTGAGTGAGGACTTGCCAATTAAAGGTCCTTACACGGCGGGTGGGATTCGAACCTGCAACCCTTCGGTTACAAGGTGCACCTTCACCACAACACAACCACGCCCCAGAATATGGCATATGGTTATAAAAAGCAGTATTCAGAAAAATAATATTTACTCAGCAGGTAATCTCACTAGCAAATTAATTTCTTTCAAATTGATAATTACTTTCCAGCTCCTTCCTACTCAAAAACACTACTAACCTTAAGCCAGACATTTTACCTATCTGACCTAGAACCGCCCTGCAAATTATTAATCAATTATGACTTTACTGGGCATCTGTAAATAAGCTGTTTTCACGATTTCGCTTGTGTAAGTACTCTCGATATCTTGAGAGTTTGATTGCGAATCATTGTGATAATAATTACCGAGTATATAAGTGAGTGTCATAGCGCAACATAAAATTAATGCTATTTAGAGTGTTCGTGTCTTTGCCTATAGTAACATAAAAACAGCGGTGTTACTTGAATATGATGAATAAAAATTAACATTTTCAGGAATAAAATGAATGAAGAAAACATGGAAGTGGGATTAAATGGTCGTCTGATGAACGAAAAGGCGTTGCAACATAATGATTCCTCCGATCCATTGCCATGTGGTCATATAGAAGTCTGTCAAAAGCAGACGAGGTGATTTTTCGCTTCTATCGGAGTTGCAGTCTTCCTAAGCACCGGTCTACAATTTTGTCTGATCGTGCAAAAGAGTTACATATTTAAGATTTTTAAACGTGTTCTGGTCCCCATGCAGGCGGACGTCACTTAGTGTGCATCTCTGGGCGAATATTTTTTTAATATCTAGGTGTCAAAATGTAGTTTGATGTGCTACTGCATGGAAGGGCGAACATTTACATTAGGGCCGGTTTTATTGTATCGTGCGTTGTTGTTGTTGTGGTCGACTACATATGGCAGAGTCTCCATCTGACCAAGACGTAACAGTAGACATGTTAGTATACAACAATAATACGATGAAGTATGATGAGAATGAGATGATGAAATAATTAGTGGGACTTAAAATACCGCATTCCTTCGTATATTTTGGTGGCCCTGAAAAGGGCAGTTTTTTTTCTCCGATAAAGTGTGCCCTCAATCTAGCACGGATACCATTCCGCAATATGTCTGAGCATATTAGGCCTAAAGTAGGCCAGACTTATGTTTTGCCGAAACGTTATCTCCTCATAAACTCGTTCAAGTAACCTGGGACCATGTCTTTGGTGGTTCTGTTCATGCGCTTGAATATCGATTTAGCCCTCATCCAGTAGGCCTCCACATTGTTCGCGTGAGCGCCTGTGACCGGGTCCACAAAGTTCTGGCTATGGTTAACGGTATTGTGTGTGTAGTTTCCGGCTAAATTGGCTATGCCCACTCGTCAGAGATGACAACGGAACCAGGCTCCACAATACGTACGCTGTATTATCGGTAGCAGAGTGGCAGCATCCCTCTTCCGCACAATAGTTATGTAGTAAATCTATATCTAACTAATTATAGTCAATAATAATACAAGCAGCTAACTAATATAGGGTAAGCGGGAAGCTTAGGTACACCGCCCACGCGTGGGATTCGGTCTATGTTGTGTAATGCATACTCCAACAATACTCCGCGGTCTATGTGTGTGGACCATTAGGGAAGAATTTCAACTTAAACCGGTCATAATGTAAATGAAAACCGCCCCCTAATGTAAATGATTGCCCATGGAAGATCCTCAGAGAATATGTTGGTTTCTACCCGAATCGCCGAAAGCGATGAAACTCCAAAATAATCCGAGGCGAACATTTAGTAACGGGGTGCACATATTTCTCGCTCAAGCCGTATGCTACCCATTGGCTGTGCCCAAACAGCAGAATTTATTTCTCATTGGACCTTAGAATTAGAACGCCGAGTATTGATTGAGTGCGCACTCATCAATGAATAAGGACCGCTGGCTTAAGAGCAAATCTAGAGGCAGACTGAGTTTATTTAGACAAAAGAGTTATCGTGGTCAACAATACATGTAGTCCATACAAGCAGACTATCGTGTGTTGACACTTGACTACGCAAGCTACAATAAGCGAGAAATACATAATAATAATCTTTTAATAATGTTGAATAATCTTGAATGCAGCATGATTACGAACAAGTTATACGAAATACGGCCAGCCAGCATGACACACAGGTTGGCCAATCAAGTTGTAGGAGAGGTAATCCTATTTTCAATGGACCCGAGACAAATAGCACATCAGAAAAGGCTGTTGGCGGCTAACAGAAACTTAAATAAATTACTGCCCTGAGTGAGGCTCGAATCTCACGTCGCGACATTGACTACTCAGCTTATCGACCAGCTCTCACAACTAAGCAATGGACCCCTCGCGCACCCCATTTCTAAATGTTTGTCTAGGCAGATTCGCCGAAAGGTGTTTTTTTATCAGGCGTCCGATTTGCCCAAAACTAGAAAATCTATTACTTCAAATTAAATTTGATACAGAGATATACTATTCTTTCTAAAGTTTATAATGAATTTGGACTACTTTGCAGCATTATTGGTTTTGGGATTTTGGTCAGCACTAGTTTTCAACATACCAAATGCTTGGTATAAAAATGCTTTGGACAATTTTCATATGGCTATTTATTGCTTAATCACTTTAAGTAATTCAGGTAGACAGAATTAGGCACCTTCCTGATGTCAGCATCTTTACCATTCCAGCATTTTAATTAAGAAGTAGCAGTTAAATGAGATCCGCATTTATTGTGCAGATCATTTCTTTTATCTAACTGTGGTTTTGGGACTGATTTTATATGCACATGACTTGTTTCTTTTCTATATGTAGTTCAGCTAAAAGGTGGTTGATAAAGCAACATGTGCTAAAGGAGCTGGCGAGCTGTAAACTCAAGTGGCAAGACTTCACGCTTAGAGATTTCACAGATCTATTTCTCAGAGACAACATCGACTTCATTGCAATATGTGACACAGAAGCTTGCATCTTTGAAGTGGTAAAAGAGTTGGTTTTGTATTAATGTAGATTTTATTTATATAGCATTTGCTGATAAGCTGTCCAACTACATTTTTATTTCATGCTCTAGCAACCTTTTGACAGCCTATGATAAACATGCACTCTTAAATAGTATTTCGGGAATATAATTCAGGTTATATTTTAGTGTGAGAGTGAAATTGTGTGACCGAGGATAAGCAAGGGTCATGCTTTTTTTGTCGGAGTGCAGGGAAGGACATGGTAAGGGTCATTGCAAACAGCCTAGCACATGCTGCCTTGGCCAGTTCCACTGTTCCTGGGGCGTTTTTTGTTTAATTTGTCCAGTGAAGTGACTGATTCTTTCTGTCTCTATCTTTAGAATTGCAAAACCACTTAACCAGTGAGGCATACATAGGGTGAGCTGCGATGGTTGCCCTCGTAGAGCACTTTTGGTCAGTTAGACCATTGGACCTTGATACTGAGGCTAGTGCTGTGCCTTGATGTGAAGATATACCTACTGCTACTTAATACTTATAAATTAATGGGATTGAATTTTGTTTCTAACTCAGGCCGAGCTATGCACGAGATCGAGTCTGCACGTTTTCCACTGTTCCTGGGGCGGTTTCTGTATCATTTGTCCAGTGACTATGCTGAGGTGTTCTTTTTCTGTGGACGGTCCAGCAACCTGGAATGGGCTACCTGTGTCCATGTGTCAGGTTCATTGCGGTGCATGCACTCACTTTCACCAATTGCTGAAAACTGAATTTTTCCGCTTGGCCTGGTTGGGAGCACCTCTGAGTAGGGATCTTGAAGGGGCGCTATACAAATTGCGATTGATTGATTGAAGCGACTGATTGTTTCTGTCTCTATCTTAAGAATTGAAAAACCCAGTTAGCCATACGTAAGGTGAGCTACGATGGTTGCCCTTGCCACTTCACGCAGAGCAATTGTGGTCAATGAGGCCATTGAACCTTAATACTATGGTGAATAGAGTGTTAAGAAGTCTAGTGCTGTGTCTTGGTGTGCAAATAGGTCAATGAGGTCATATCAAATTTTAACTCCTAAGATCTGGAAACCTACTGTTACTTACTACTTATCAATTGATGAGATTGAATTTTGTTTCTAACTCAGGCCGAGCTGTGCACGAGATCGAGTCTGCACGTTTTCCAGCTGAATGATGGTGATTGCGAGCAGGAGGAGCTGGAGGATGAGGAAAACCTTGCCGCCTCCAGCAACTGGCTTCTTCCGTCGGCTGAGTTCCAGGGTCTTTGGGAGAATCTAGTCTATGATGAAAACATAAAGACAAATGTAAATTGTACTATGAATTCCTATTATATTTGCATTACATTTGGAAGCTGACATCAGCCATGTGGTTTAGTTTCACTTTTGTTTTTAGTGATCCAACTCTCAGGAAATGCCTGGCTCTCTGCTTTGTTATATCGATAGTTGCTCCATCACCTATCCTGCCATTGAGAAATTGATAATTTTGTTTGATGTACAGTTTGTGGCCATTTCTTTAGAAAATAGGTTGAGCAGTTTGTTTTGGCTGTCAAGTCTAGGAATGCTTCAGTTTATTACAGGGTTGTGCATTTGTTGCCTTTTGGGACAGTTGCTCCAATACGCCAAGACGACGATGTTGTTCTCAGACAGAAAAGTTGATCCTAACGTTGTCACATGGAATCGACTGATCCTGCTTCATGGTGAACTTAAAGTCTTCTCTTCCGGATTTATTTCTCTGAATTTCCTCTGTTTTCTCTTATTTACTATGACTTTTACAGTAATTGCACCTAATGGGTGATCGGTTGGTGCATTGCAATTAGGGTGTGACCGGAATCCGGTATGGATCCGGGTCTGAGCCGGATTTGGTGGTATCCGGCAGTATCCGGATTTGCCAAATACTTGTAGCAAGTATTTGGCACATCCAAATATCACCAAATTAATATTATTGATA
>JAQFXW010005247.1:0-10521 GCA_034693945.1 Dendrobaena attemsi
TATTCAATTACCGTTTTGCAAATAATTTCCGTTACCGTTACTGTTACCGTTAACGGAAATTCATAATTTCCGTTACAATTTCTATTACAGTTCACGAAAATATCACTGGAGAGAGGACAGACCTGTAGTTTCTTTCGACGATATACTGCGTAGATGAATTAATCTACTTTACTTGCTCGGTCAAGTTTCTTTGACATTAAGCGTTCATTGCTTGTCATTCGATTTTTCGTCGTGTAAGTCTATTTTGGAAGTGCGAATAGAAGTACTTTGAAGTCATTCTGAGTCGGTTCTTCTTACTTGACGGACGAGTCTGGACAGCGGCGGCCTTGAACTAAGGGGACATCTAACAATATAAATAAAAAATTTCGCGTTTCAACAGTGTGCCACTATCCCCGACTGAGTCAAAGCGTTGCGAGAACACGTACTTTTTATAATATTTGATAAATATATCTTAGAGGTGTCCTATGGCAAGACTGGGTGCTGATGACAGTTTCCGACCTGGCACTTCTTTTTATAGAGCAAGGGTAGCTAAATGCCAAGAAAATTCCGATCATTACTCAGTATCGTTCTTGTTCGTTATAGCCAGCCTTTTAAAATGGGTCGATAAGTGTTTACTTTAGAATGTTATTGTATAAAATTATTGAAAAACTCCTTAGAAAGAAACAGATTGTCGAGGTTAAGAATAAAATTAGTGGGAACAAAGGCATAAAGACTCTAAGGTACCTACGTCCCGCAATGGGCCACCTGTGACATATATAAAATATATGGCTACAATTTTGATCGAACGATTAGATATAGCATCCTTCCAAGGCACCATGTCGAGGCTGCCAGATTTTGCAGAGCCACGACCTGGCCTAATATAATGAAAGTTAATGTTATAAAAATAATAATAATTATCCATTGCCCAATTAAAGAACTTTTGATAATAATTGTGAATGCTAACCTTGACCCTTACCGTTGGCTCCAGGCTTATCCACCGGTGAGAGATGGCGGTCTGGGAGTTCGTAGTGCTTCTATATTGAAAGCGCTTAAAATGTTCATATTTATATTGGACTTTCAGAACTTTAAACAGGTTCTGAGTACATTTTGTGTTTTAGGTGATTTTCTACGGTTGGAGAAACTGCGTCGAATACAGGACAACAGATGAGGTCACTCGTCTTACATGATGGCGTTAATTTCGACAGCATAAGCATTAACATACGAGTTCTTGCATTTACCACAAATGACTGATGAGATTATTGATCCGTCGTTCATTCAATCATTCTTTGATCCAACCGTGGTGACATAAATGAGAGTAAGCACTAGGATGTAGTCGGGACCGCCTGTGAATAGTAGTCGGTTATGTAGAAATATAAATATGCAATAATGAAAATGTTCACATAAAAAAATTAATAATGGTAACTTTACACACATTTAGTAACATTATTCATCAATAATTCTTATTCCATATTCAAGATATTCAAAGCGGGAAAAACAAATCAACGCATGGAATAAGTTTCGCGACTGCGGTTTTGATAATTGCCACATAAACACAAACACCTTCTTTAAAGTGTACATTCACTCTATAATATATGTACGGTACGCCGGTTCAACACCTTTTAACTCATCATTAATTAAAGGTAAGACTGAACACATTCATAAATGCTGGTGGATGTTATAAATAGGCAGCAAAAACCGCTATATTAAACTTCTTTATGAAAATATCAGTTGTCGATAGAGCAAATAATTACTGCAGCAAGTGAAAGAATGTTTGGTTAATCTTCCAATATTTAGCATAATTGGCCAACACTTTGAAAATGTGTCTCAAAAATGTAATTGTCAGGAACTGCGTAAAAGTAATACAATTAGGAAAATGAACGTGGAGTCAACTCCACCTAGTTGTATTGCGCCAACTAATTTATGCCAGGTAATGCCATTCATTCACTCATTACGATAATTATATAGCTCACTTTAGAACAAATGCTCAATTAAAAGATGGCAAAGCGGCAGAGTTTGATGTCAAATGTTTTATAGGCAGCACTTATAGTATTTCATTGTATTGTATTGTATCGGAACTTTTATATAGCGCATCTTACAGAACAAATTAATCTACTCAGAAGCGCTCCCGGCTCGAGAATTCTGAGGAAAAAGACGAGACTTCAAGGTGCGAACAGCAGTAGGAAGAGAGGCAGTGAGTCGGTGGACTGCTACGACATCTGGATGACAACATTTTATTGCCATTTATTCACATTGCAAATATTGTGTCTCCTACAAATATTTGATCACGGATGACTTCCAACTACGGTAGGTTTAATCGACACTGATTAACATAATGCTTGTGATATTGGATTTAAAGGTGTGCTTACTTGAATTAGTTAACGACGTTAACTATTATAGCTAAGGTCAGAGGCATAAGCAACACTGCTATCCTTATCATCAAAATATTCGTTTAATTCAAGAAAACACTCTGACAGTAACACAGAATATGTTTACAGGGTAACTAGTTTTAAGAGCTTAACTATCAATACATGGGAGTAAGATTAAGAGTTAAACTAACATCGTATCTAAACATTTATATAGCGCCTCATTAGGGTCAACCGTTCAGAAGCGCCTCCAGTGCGATAAAATATTAAATAGGGAGGAAGATAGACTGCCAGACAGAATTTTAGAGCGAATGCTAGGATAAAGTTCTATTGCCCAATATCTTGTTTTGTTTTTCGTTTCTGTAAATTCTATACCTTCTTTCGAAGTCTACTAAAAGCCGTCCGGCGCCTGTGTATTATATGGTAGTTTTGTTCACTAACAATGACCTAGGATGCTCGGAATTCTTAGAACATTTTATGAATCAGTCTTAAGATTGTCTCGCGGTTGACCAAATACTGACTCCGCGTTGGATGTGTTAAACATTATAAAGTATAGAGTTTATGAATCAGCAGACTTATGGCTATGATCGATAGTCACAAATAAGCATAATTAAATATGTGATTTCTGGATAAGGAGACTAGTGGCCATGAAATTCATCGAACTAATTATATTAGGGAACAGCAATTGATTTATATAGCGGCCTTATTCTTGTATTGGTAAACAGTTGATGGACAGCAGTACACAACACGTTGCCATGGTGAGCAATAGGGTTATTTAAGTGCGATTCAAAGCTGATTTATATTAGTGCCATAGGCCTACATGTATATAATAGCCCATACCATAATAATGTAATGTTGATAGGGCAAATAGTCGCACAGCTCGGGTCTTTACGCAAAGGCTTGAGGTTGGAATCGAACATGCGAACCTCAGGTCACAAGGCAAGGAACTACCACTGAACCCCCTCGTCTACAAACAAATTTGATCGTTACACCATGGATTGCAGGCGAAAGAAATTTCCCCTATGTTTTAGGTTACGGTAGTTTAGAACACCTTTTTAAAACTGTACACATTACTATATATATAATGACAGACGAAAGTTTTGCATAATGGTTTGAACGACATGAATTAAACTGAACCACCTCGTCTTTAAACAAATTTGATCATTACACCATTTGACGAAAGTGTTGCATTCTGTTTAGAAGGACACAAATTAAACGTAATGCTTGACAATACCTTGCAATGGTTGTTTGCTAGTAAAATATGGTTACAGTATGGTGCACTATATATGCACACACACACACACAAATATATATTATTGTGTTACGTTCTGCTGGTCCCCTCTTCCTCCTACACTGGCCTCCCGTTGTCTAGACTAACGATTCTCACAGACATAAGAATATATAACTGCGTTGTCAAACATAATACATTCAATTCACAATCGTACATGAACAAAACGCCTTTGTCGACTATATCGCGATTTACGTACACATCACCGTCGACGACTACCTGAAGACTGACAAGTCGAACTAACTTCTCTTCACCACATCACCATGGCCACTCCTCTATCACTCAACCGTGACCTATACACCCAACCCGTTAACCTTCCCGCCATTCCCATAACGCCACCTCTCGACTGCCAAGGATACCTCCAATATAAGCCAGTTGTTCAATGTCAGGTGGAAGATTCGTTGTAGCCAGAATCGTCAGATCATGCATATGTGAATTAGTAAGCCGTGAACGATTATTAATTTTGATCAACTCCACGGCAGGAAATGACTGCTCACAACCGAGGAGACAAATAAAACGCTGCGCAAATAATCGCAAATTCACATGACCAATAAAACACTATACTTCTCTTCTCAGATGCGCTCAAAACTACATAACGTTTCATTTCAGTAACTTTTCAACCCCACTATATCAATTAGCGTGGGTATTTGTTAAAGGGAAATGGAGATATTGTCCAGAATGGGTATTGTCCAAGGGGTATTGTCCAGGGGTATATTGTCAAGGGGGGATATTGTCCAGGGGGATATTATCTAGGGGGGATATTGTCTAGGGGGATATTGTCTAGGGAGGTATTGTCCAGGGGAAGAACGCTAATCGTGTAGGACTACGGGGAATATTGTCAGAGCTATCAAGCCGAAGTGTTAGTTCAGTTCTAATAATAATAATATTTTTTTCTTAATCTAAATCAGTTTTAAATGATCTAATTTGAGCTCAAATTCTATCCCCGTTCTGAAAATAGATCTAGTAGATCTAGAATAATTGTTATTCTAGATCTACAAGTAAACCATAGAATTTATCTTAAATTTGCTCCTTCTATTTGTGTGTGTCCCTATTTGTGTGTGTGTTTTTCTCTCACGAAAACGTTTTGATGTAGTCTCTTCAATCAATCGATCGATTAATGTAGACCATAGGTTCTCAGCACTTGTGTTGCAACACAGTAGTGTCTCACAAAGACACAAACTGACCGTTCTTGTGCTGCGTGTAAAAAGAAGTCAAAATAATAGCAAACATTATCGGATCGTCATATTCGGACATTCAGGAATTTAGAACATCTAGTAAGCATGGATGGGAAGAGGAGGTCCAGTGGATGTTCGGTTCTTTCTGACCGAATGGTGTCATGTTCGAATCCCACATGTGCCGCTACATATCGACCCTAGACAGGTTGCTAACGCACAATATTATTGTCAGTGATGAAGCAACTGGAAACCACAACACTCACCTCATCCCCAGGTGTCTTCGGGCAAAGAACTTTCTAGTATTTTAAAAAGCTGAAATACGTTTAAACAATTTTTACCTGACGCCAACGGCCTCTATTGTCATAAGCTGTCGTTAAACTGATGAAACCATCAAACTCGTAGTCATTATGATGAATTAGATGCAAAAATTATGAATCGAATGCTACCGCAAACCGATCTAAAATATAATTACACAATAATAATTGTCTGCCATAACATTAGAAATGATCTGTTTGTCTACGTAATTGTATGTGCAGTTAATTAAAACATCAAATTTGCAGATGTTTTTCCATATTCGGGTAATTGTTTTAATCGTCGCTGAGGTATACACAATAATTACATTTCTAATATCATCGACAGATGGTGTATAATTATCGTTTGCTATGTGTGTCATAGCAAAATAATAAATTAACTGTTTCCATCGTCTCTTCCTCCATGATTGCTACTGCAATGATCTATCCAACACATGCAGTCGATAATAGCAGTAGGCCTAACATTCGAAGCTGTTGACCGAAGGAGGGCAAACGTAAAAACATCCTCCTTACCACACTAACGATTGTCTGAGGACCAGGGCTTTTTTAAGGAATTTTTACAACTGCACAATCCTAGCCCCTAACGGCTAGAACCAGAATCCAACGAAATTTTGATAATTTGATACCACTTTGTAATGATTATTTTCACCCTCCGACTACAGAAGCCCCAAAAGCCAACACAATTTTGATAATTTGATGCATTTTGGACCCTTATTTAATTAGGCCTGCTTGCAATCACAAATGATGCTTAAAACGACCGCAACGGTTGTTCCTTATTGCTGCACATCCTCTTATGACTTAAGTGATATCGAGGTCCTATACAAATTTCATGGAATAATTACATCCATATAACGTTGGGGTGAGCTTTTTAAAGGTTAGTAAGTGAGCGTCAAGTTTGTGTTTATCAATTGGTGCAATTTTAATGTTTGATCACAAGTTATGACGTCGCCCTCAACTTTAACCACTCGGACGGGCACTTTGATCGTTGTAGGGTTGTGGGATATCCGCCGCCTTTTGTCCGAATGGTCAAGGGTTCGATTATTAAGTGACTTTATAAGATCACATATTATGCTAATACTCGTTTTTTAATGTTTTCGTTGTAAGGAATAGTGTCTCATGAATTCACCGTCATTCGATGGTAGGCCTACATGTATGCGATCAAAAGATGAAAGCATAACTTCATAATTTTAAGCTGTCTACAAATTATGGAGCACTATTGCTTATAATAATTATTAGTTTGGAGGCGATTATGCATAACCTATTAACAATAAACTGAAGCATCTCCAACATTATAGCAATTAGGTATGTGTTAATTCTTGTTCAGCCATATATCGTATTCTAATGTTGTTCAACGAATACTACTTAATTAAAAGAATGTTGCATGAACGCATTTTATTTAATCGATAAATATATTTTAAGGGTGTCTAAGTACATGTTTTCGGCAGTTTTCAGTCCCAGTGTCACAGTTGTAATGTCGCAGTTGACAAACTAAAGGTTATGCAATACTAGCTGATGTACCCGGTTCTGTTTGGGATGATTGGGATTTATTCATATGTACTTCTATGTAATTAATTTGAAAACTTTATGTAGCGACCCTTCAGAACCTACTCAGAGGCGCTCCCAGTTCAATCACGGCACTTTAACAAAATAACAGTCTGAAGAAGGCAGCATAGGCGTCAGGTTCCTGACAACATGTGACGGCCGAGAGAGTGGATTTCTGGGGAGGGGGCCGGCCCTC
This sequence comes from Dendrobaena attemsi, assembly GCA_034693945.1. Classification (NCBI taxonomy): domain Eukaryota; kingdom Metazoa; phylum Annelida; class Clitellata; order Crassiclitellata; family Lumbricidae; genus Dendrobaena; species Dendrobaena attemsi. The sequence goes on from JAQFXW010005247.1 coordinate 6,855, forward strand.
ACGGGCCTCGAAAACTCTGTTCTCATGGAAGGCAGTCATGCTATCCCTAGACGATAGCCGTATCTCCAATGGGAGTGGGCCAATATACGGAATACTACAATTTCTATGTTCGCGCAATAAAAAGCGTAGTAGATCCACCGCACGGTATGTTCATTTGAACCTGGAATTAGCACAACCAAATATGTCAGCGTTACGGCTACGGTTAATTGGTTAATGGTTATAGGTGATATCTTTCCAACCCAGGCTACGATTGAGGGTCATTCCCAGGTGTAATTTTCACGGCTTTAAGACTAGCATCACTTGCTGTATGAAAGATATTTTATTGTATGGGTTTTCTGAATAAGTATTGGTCGATCGCAGGTCCGATAGGGGCCTACTGCCTGACAGTTAGGGTCTACTGTAGGCAAGCCTAAACCTGTCTAGGTGTGGCATCATCCAGTGACACATAGACCGCAGAAATTAACGGAATAGTTGGACACAAGGTATCAAACTCTACTGTACTAGTATACTTCACAGAGTGACAACGTCGCCCGTTTCTCTTCATTAGAAAATGTTTGGGCGTAAACGAATTAAATGTTCGCGATTCCGATGTGCTTTTAGCACCCGTGTTAAAGAAATTTGTTGAACCTAATCCGACTTCTTTATTTAAACATCGCTAACCTCTGTTTGTCATCCCGGTTCTGTGATAATCGTCGCCTACGACTACTGCAAGTTAGGCTATATGATCCCCGTTTCTGTAAGTGTGTCGTAAAAGTTCTCTACGCTATAATTTATGATTTCGCTTCTACCAACATTGTTATCGCAGTTCTGTTGTAATGTCGTAAAATGTTACTGCTTACCTTAAAAGAAACGTTCTTTTTGCCTATAGATATTAGAGTAAACATGTTCGAGGATTTAGCAGTGTGATAAACTGTTCCGTTTCTATAAGTTTGTCGTAAGGTGAGTAGGCATAGGAATGAACTTGGGATTTGTTAATTGAAATTGAGAGCGCCGTGTGATATGATAATTATTATGTGAGTAGCTCGTTGGTTTCAACCCAACCGACCTATAAACGCATTCACCATTTGTGTTATTACGTGCGATTCGCGTTGATCTGTTTTCCGAGAAAATGTAAAATTTTAAAATTTTATTTTTTAATAGGATAGTTTGCGCGTCGTGAGAGAGCGTGGTGAGTGAGATTTCGCTAGAGATTTCTATAGAGTAGTCAGCTGTAACTTTCTCTGGACAATATTGATGTTAAATACGATCATAATTACCGTTCCGTAAAGCGTTTTTTTTTGTTGACATGCTATTGCCGTGTCACGCGACTTCAGCAATTATATTGATAATAATGATGGAGCACAAAGACAGCCCAAGGATACATTTATAGAGTACACGAACTTACAGCGGAACTGCGATCTATAGCATTTGAGATAGTATTATAGGTATGTATGAACACATTTTAATGGTATTAAATATCGCTGATTTCATGTTTTTGGATTGTCTGTAAATGGCAATTCCGGGGATATCACTAATTTGGAATCAAAATTCATTCTCAGATTATCATTATGGACAATAATGGCTCCCTTAAATCAAGACACAAAATACATTTTTTACTAAATTGATCCATTGAAGTGTATAGCGACCTATTGCAGCTGACAGAAACACTTCACTTTAACAATCATTAACCTTCTGTTAAAAGCCGTGTGTTATTTTCGACATTTAAACTGCCTCAACCATTGCCTTCTCCGTCGTCCACTTAAAATTGATTACTGCAATTTCCTCTTCCACAACATGGCTAAAATAGATCTGCAACGCATTTCTCTGGAACGCCTGCTTGTGTCGCCTTCTCAGTCTCAGTACGTGACCTTATTGTGACAATTGACAAGGCAGATGGACTTGAATGGCCGCTATAGAAATTCGCTCTAATAGAAATACTAACATACCTGGGTTGCACTTCTTTCATTCGACATTTAAGCACATTAAAAACTGGAAATCCAAACACTAAACTAAAGTTGCCTTTAATTACATTCGATTTGTGGAATGACACGAGACTTACAACTAAGCAAAGCAGGTGACATAAACGACCCTACAAATGAAGGAACCCTCGAATGTCCAGTACTCACAATTATTGTTCGATGTGCTTAGGCGCATTGACTTCGACACACCTCCTCGATGTAGTCAGTATCTCTTGTGAATTCTAGTGGGCTCGAAAAGGCGGTATAGAAATATATGATTAAAAGAATTCAATTTCTGAATGACGTTAAGGCTATTGATATTATGTCATAGATATTACGTTACCACTAATTAGACACTTCCGTTGGTTTCTTACTCTTTGTGAAATAGTTTCTTCTTCTAGACTGTAAATTGTAACGTAATTGACAAGATTATAAACTCCAAAAAGAAAAGAAACAACCGTTAAAGCGTATCCAACCCAAATGCATTTAGTATTATTGTGGGGAGTGGTAGTGAAGTGGTGGAGGTCGCGGTATTGCAACCAAAGCTTTGTAGGTTCGAATCCCAAACCGCCGCGTAGGCCTTAATCAACTGCTTCACTCACAATTGCTTGAGGCGCTTCGGCCTGTCGACACCGACACACCTCCGGGCTGTGAAAGGAAACGCTTCTGAGTAGTGAATGGATTTGATATGAGGGTATAGAAATTTGTTAATAAATAAATAAATCATTCAATTCTCAGCGCCTGCCACAGAGCTAAACACCTTTTCTAGCAGAGTATCATTCTGTATGTATACATCTTATTTTAATGACCTGGCCAACTTCTCTCCGTCCTCGGTTTTCAGCGCCGGTTGTCACTAAGTACAAGAGAATCCACCGTAGCTATACGATTTTTCTGACAGTGCCAAGCCAAAGCAGGAGGGTTCAATTCATCTCACAAATAGTGGTCAAAATTAACCATCGGACTATTGGGGGGGGGGAATCCGTCACTACTATGTTTTTCGCAAAGCATGTTACCCTGTATCGAATATAATTATGGCCTTTTAGGCAGCTGTAGGTAGGTAATTTCTGCACATTTTGAGGTATTATGCATTATGGTACCTCACATCATTCAAACGTTATACCAGATGTATACCTGCGGTACGCTACCGACGAGAAAATCTGCGATATTGAAGAATGTAGCGCACCGGCCGTGTGTTTGCACGGTACCGAGTACGAACCCGATGTCTGTCGACACTCAGAGCTTTAGCATCTCGGGCTAGCACAAAGGGCCTGTGTGGAGCAATGGGATAGCCGATGCCTTGCGTCGCAGGTTCGATTCCAGAAATTGGATTGGTTGGAACCTTGAGCATGTCTATCACCACACGACACTCCAATTATCCTCCAGGTAACACAACAACTGATTATATTCTTCTTATATTCGAAAATATCAGTAACACTCAAATAATCAGACTTAACAAACACCAATAATGCACGCTTCATCTACAGCTCGACAGTCCTTCTTCAAACGATTCACTCGATTGACTAAAATTCCCGCCAAAACTGCAACCTACACAACACGTGCCAGCAACAGGGCATCCAGCGCGTGTTTAGCGCCCGCGGCCGAACTTGTGCAGCCAAGCGAGTTGACTGCAGAACAATTATATACATATCATCGTCATCATCATCATCATCATCATCATTGTTCATAGGCAGAATGCCCGTAGATGTCCGTGTCACACTCTTTCGAGCTTG
>JAQFXW010005248.1:0-10520 GCA_034693945.1 Dendrobaena attemsi
TTGGTTGAGTTTTCATTCGTATATTGATTGTGAAATAGTACTTGGTATAGTATAGGCTATACCTGATAGGATGCAAAGGATATTTAATGATATAGGATGACTGTTGTTTTGGGAAATGAAATGAAATGACTAGTATTTGATGCTTAACAAGATGTTAATATGCTGATTGTTAAATAAATAATATTTAATGCACTTCTTTATAATAGATATTGCTTTTGGATGACTGATTTAACGTTACTTGCATTGTATGTAAATATTATTGTACATTGTGAATTATCGTCAACGGTCTGTGCTGCCATACGACGACGTTGAACCTTTGAATAATAATAATAGGTATAGTTATGATTTAAATTTATGAATTATGAATTAGGCTGAAAGATCTTTACCAATTTTTAGAAACTGATGGGAAGAAAATAGGTATAATAATAATAATTATTATTCTTTAATGATCTACCGCGTTTTGGTTTACAAGTACAAATTATTCATAATACGGCCTGCATAGCACGACGCGCAGTTGGGCTTCACCGCAGGTTTGATTTAACTAGTGGTCAAAGTATTGTACCCCCGAAAATTGCTCTTCTTGTTGCGTCTCTGTATGCTATTTAAATCGCCAGAATTATGCAGGACGGGTGGATGGATGCAGTTTAGTGACAGATTGCGTCAGCAGAGGGCGTAATTGTCGACAAGAAGTATTTTAATTATCTGAATTATTATTATAATACAGGCTTATCGTTATGTCGAATAGCTTCTGAAACCAGGTAATTTCACACTGCGAAATTTTGGCGATCCAGCAATATTTATAACATATATAAGATCAGTTTTAATGCTGACAATTCGTTCAGCTAAATTGTGGAATAATAGGACACATACTAATTGATTGAAATCACTTCCGAAGTGGCTATAATTATACCAGGCATGCTAATAACCAATCACAGTCTAATTAATATCTGGTACTCGTTCATGTTATTACAGCACTGTACACCGTTTTAATCGAAAACATTACGTGATAATTAGGTGTCCTAAATTACCCTCCGATGGTTGTAATAAACCCGATCAAATTTTTGCCTTCGACGGTAAAGGCCATTGTATCATAAACCGTCGTTAAACAAACCTTCTCTCTCCCTTAAGCAACAAGCTACCATGGTTGTAATAAACCGAGCAAATTTTTGCCTCCGACGGTATAGGCCATTGTGTCATACACCGTCGTTAAACAAACCTTCTCTCCCTTGAGCAAAGCTACTCGCGTAACATAGATTCAGAGACATCGAAGTTATCGGCAATTTTCACACCTTATTTGAGAACACTGAAATTCGCTTGACCAATTTTTCTATCCGATGGCAACGGCCTCTGTTGTCATACGCTGTCGTTAAACTGAAGTAACACACATAACGGATCCATATTCCAGACTTGTGAGCATATCTGCTGGTATAATTATTTTTTATTCCCGTTGCTTGGTAATCTCTAACTTCTTCTATGATCACTCTTACTTACCTCTTGTCCACTGAACTCCAGCCCTGTCTCCTACTCTCTTCATCCTACTACGTATCTGGTATTCATCCGTTGTTGTCTTCACATTTGTAGAGTTCCTTCACATAAATCTTGTTTCACTTGGTTTTTGACTTCGTTTATTTCGCATAAACAGTCTCATTTCTCAGTCTGTCTCGATTCTGTGTTTTATAGACACTTTTGTCACGACATATTAAACATTATATATAATTACTAAAACTCCTTAAAAAAATGGTTGAACAAGTTGTTCTTTAGATATTGGAATATAAATGCAATGATACTTGTGAGTTTGCAATTTTTTCTGATTCATTGAGTGTGCTTACATCAATTAAGAAATCTTGTTGTAAATCTAGACCTGTTTTATTTAATTCTTTACTATCAAACATTCGTAAACTGAATTCTAATCAAATAAAAAAATTTTGGATTTCAAGCCATGTTGGCTTGTCAGGCAATGACAGAGCGGACACTTTGGCTAAGGAGGCTTTAAGCGTTCAACATGTAAATTCTACCAATTATCTTGAATTTCAAGAAATTAGTACTATGATTAATCTTTATGTTCTAGACAAGTGGCAATTGGAATATAGCAATGATACAAATGGACATTTCTATAGAACTATTTGTCCAGTTGTGAATACACATATTACATATTTAGAACCGTTAAGCATAAAGAAGTTCAGATGTATAGATTGAGACTTGGATGTTGCAAATACCAAAGACTTTTTGTAAGCAGTAGTGACAAATATTGTAGGATTTATATGAGCTTTAGGATGAAAACAGGAGTAGCCTAACGTCTGAAAATGGTTGGAAGCTGAAATATGCTTAAAAAATGTGTTGCACCGACGGCAACGCCATTGTTGTCATAAGCTGTCGTTAAACTGAAGAAACACACACTCACTTAATATGGTCATCAGCAAACTATTGTGGCCGAAAGAAGTAGTGCACTGGGGCCTCAACCACAGCACATACGGCCATGTGCGTCGTCCTCCTGCGTTAATTGCATCGGGCCTGGCATTCTCTGGATGCTGACAATTATTACGACGTGCAAACATCACTTTATTTCTGCAGTTGTGCGGACGACAAAGTAACGTTCACTTATTAGGCGAATATAACAGTTGAAACGGGTGTTTACTACTGATGGTTTCAACGGTGTAATTGTTAGCTCTTATGCTCAGCCTATACAGTCATTTCGAAGCCGCAATGGCTGTCCAGTGAACAATGACGGTTTAAAACGACATCATGAGTGGCGTAGAGGTGTAGTTCAGAGCCATGAGTCCAAATGGTCGCGGGTTCAAATCCACCCGAAGTCACTGCAGAGGGACCTTAAGCAAGTCCTTCACTCACAACTGCTCTGTGAGCATAGGCCTGAGTAATTGACAGCACAATGGTACGAATGATATTAGATCTCAGTTATGGCGTAGTAAAAGAGTCGCATAGGAGTATTAACTAAGGGCTGTAATTGTGAGCTCCTCTGAATAGTTGGACTCGATGAGGGACGAAAGATATCTTTAAGTAAATAAATAAACAAATCGTATCACTACACGACAATTCTACCTTCATCAAGATTAGCAATTTGTTATATGTTAAATTCGATTCCTAGCTGTAATAATCTACATGTATATCGTTCGTTCATGTTACATGTATGGCTTTAATCGTTCTGTGTTCTTGTCAACATGAGTGTACAATAAACGAATGTTATACTTGTTAATAGGCATCGTCGGATTCCACTCATCTCTTTTTATAATCCTTATGCTCTGCTTGAACACCCAAAAAATATATGATTTTACTATTATAAGTAGAAAATTTTAGAATTCGATAACTATTCCCATCCGGTAATCCACGTAGAAAACTGCATATTTTGAACTCATGTATAATATAATGTGTAATAAATAGAACGATGATTTTATACCGACCATTTATGCATGTCACTAGTCTGATATATTACATCTCTGATAACATGCCAGCATCAGAAAAGCGAAACGCTATCCGCATACTCTCTTTAGCAGAAGCGCACGAGACCGGCTCTTATCAGTGTAACTTATAGTTAGTTACACTGGTAAGAGCCGGTCTCATGCGCTCAATTTTTATGTCAGCATATCAGAGTGAAGATGGATAGTTGCAAATGACAGAGACCGTTGAAGCCGGTAGAACGTAGTTTTGGATGCTACAATGTGTTGACGTAGTAATGTAAAACGTTGTATTTTCCAGGAGTATCAAAACGCAACCGTCACGATTAAGAAATATTATTTCTCTGTCTCAGAGATTAAAAAACGCAAATAGTAAATAATCATCATGATAACAGTAGACGAGATGTTAAATTGAAAATATATTATTATAATATTATATACATCGAATATTTTGACTTAATCAAGGTTTAATTTGGAGCTAAGTTTCTCAGTTTCGATTTTTCCATCACTAGCATGATTAGTGATTTGATGTGTAGACATCAATATCTTTTTTCTTTTAAACACAGTATAGATGTAGGGACAATTAGTGGACAATTTTCCTGGACAGGAAATTGTCACATCTTGCCCTTTTCTGCAGACTCCTGTCACAGTCCTGTGATGTATCAAACTGTTGCTTCGCTAATACGCATTAGGTTGTGAAACTTTCGTCCTATAGCAGGTCTATTTAGGCACCCTACGATCATCGTAAAGGACGTGTGCAAAGTTGAAGTATTGGAGACATGATCGTATAAAACGCATAGCAGGAGAGAATGAATTTCAGAGCGTAAACGTACATTGTACAATCTAAATTCCAATTGATCAACGGTGTTACGTATCCTAGATTCTAGAACATTCATACTAGTGGCTTACCCATTACACGAAGCGTTTGAACAATTGTAAGTGAAGAACTTGCTAAAGGCCTCTACGCGGGTGGGATTCGAACCTGCAACCAGGCGGCAATCATAACCACTACACTACCACGCCCCACAACACAAGATTTAATAAATTAATAATGTTATTAAAGAGTTCACCATAATCATTCACACCTCTTTTACGTTTTTACACAGTTGTATAAAAATTAGAAAGCGTCTAACGATTCAAATTCCTATGCACCGACTAGGACTGCTACAAAATTCCGAAAACAGTTAGTTTGAATGAAGACATTTTTAAAAGCGGAGCGTTTCGCGTTCAACATATGTATGTATGTATGTATGTGTGTATTTCTATACCACCTCTTTCAGTTCACTACGATTCAGAGGTGGTCCCTACTACAGTTCGACGGTATGTGGAGTTTTACACGCCGAAGCGCTTCAGCAATTGTGAGTGAAGGACTTGCTAAAGGTAGTAACGCGGTGGGTGGGATTCGAACCCGCAACCCTTCGGTTGCAAGGCGACGACCTTCACCACTACACTACCACGTCCCAATAATGGTTGCATTATTCTAGATTACCTTATTCGTTAGAAAGCGAAGACATCTCTAAGCCGATCTGACGCTTTCAGAGAACTTCATGTCGGAAGAAACCATTACAAAGATAGTCGATTTTAAAGAAGCAGAGGTGCCAAAAGTCGATTTTTACTTCTTTTTATTTTTATATACTAGGCCCTACAACATATAATTATAATCTACTTTTCACCAAGTAGGTGTATTACACCTGAATACAGTTCGGAAATATTCTTTTAGTAATTATATTAAAACAATATACACTGAAGTTCTTCCTAAAGTGTTAAAATCTAACGTTTAAAAGCTTCAGATCGTATCATCATATTGTCCATCCGCGAATAGTCAACGTGTTTATTGCATTTAAGTGTATATATATTTCGGTGGAACCCGTTTCAAAGGTGTGTTAGCCTATTTCTATATTCCTAGAATATATATATATATATATATACATATAATTAAATTCGTTTATTGTAATAATCATAAGACGCAACGGTACAATGACAATATGAAGAAAACGAACAGTTCAGATAAAACATAAAAGCATCGACATAAACACAAACACAAAAAGAGATAGGCTCTCTCTAGTGAATACATCACCTGAATGGTTAGACCCTAAATCTCCTCAATTCCGATTTGAAGGGTCAAGGTCAAATCCCACTGAAACGGACGTTGAATTGGGCGACACTACGTAACAGTATTTATTAGAAATGTGAAAAGCACATAGTCACAAAACTTACAACAATATATGGTCGTTGCGGTGTAGTGTGATAGTTGATGTCTAGCTGCCTGAGAGTTGACAGTTCGATTCAGAATTAAATCACTGGGTAGAACCTAAGGAAATTAACTCTGACACACCTCGGGGGTGTAATCGGGACCGCCTCTGAGTAGTAGACCGGTAACGACCCGATATACATATCCGCATCAAATATTATAAATGCCAACTGGAGATAATTCATTCTATACAATTTCACTACTGGTCTGTTTATGGCTGTATACCAAAGGGCTTCTATCCCTATTATACCAAGCGGGCGCAAGTGCGCCCAATGGAAAACAAGGGGGCATTTTATAATATATAATTATCAGAAACAGGGAAGAGACTGGTCGGATGCAATGGAAGAATATTTTTGTGAGGGACAATGGAACGTCATGAGTTTTTGAGCCCGGCTGTTTGGGGGTAGGGGTAGAAGCCTTTGTATGTATATATGTATGTATGTACATGTATGTATGTATGTGTTTATTTCTATACCGCTCCTTACAGTCCACTACTATTCAGAGGCGGTTCCGATTACAGCTCAGCAATTGTGAATGAGGTCCTTACGCGGTGGGTGGGTATACTTGTATATATCTGTCGCCCAAAGTTCTTTAAAGACGGATATTGTGGTACAAGTGGCTCTCCTGTTACGACACCCTCCAAATGCTTTCTACTATAGCAGTATAGGATAAAAGATAAGGTCTAATTACTGGATACATCGTAATATCCTGTCATAAAATCTACGGGAAAATTCCCTAAAGGCCATAAAAATAAGACCATAACTTGCTCATATTAAACTTATGAATTACTCTGTAGATAATCTTCAAATTGCAGATACTTTTCTGGCCTAGGACTACATTTACCTAACGGCATTAAAGTATTCAGTGTCGTTTCCGTGAATGGAAACCGGAGTCGTATAGATGAGGGCTATGCGTATAATGTAGGCATACTACTGCATATACACATAGAGCCAAAAGAAAGCTATATCTGCCATACAGCCTCCCATATTTCACCTTTGAAATCAAGGTATGGGTGTCCGTTGGTCAATTGTATCGGTTGCTTATTACAGACAGTGAAAGTGTTGCTGGTCAATCCATGTCAACATGAATAGCGTGACAGTGGTCAATCTTGAATAGTATCTCTTTCACGCTGAGTTTACTTTGCTGGAGAAGTTCATTTTCAGAGGGTAGATCATTTTTGCTGCCTGAAAAGCAAGATCTTAGCAGGATAAGAGCTGCTTGTGCCTGGATGTCCCTCAAATCCTTCAGTACTCGATCTAGGGTAGCGCTGTGTTTTAACAGAGCGTTGTCCAGCGCCACTCGTCTGAATAACGGGGACCCAAGCAGGGTAAGTTCGTTGACTGTAGCGGTAGACAGAAGAGCAGAGGTCCCAGCGGATCTCCCTGCTGTGGGCCCATTCGATATGGTACCAAGAAATGTCCAAATTCTAGGGTCGATTCTGCTGAATATGCCTGGTGGATGAAAGCATAGAGCTCTGGGATGGTGTCATATACAGTTTGAAGCATAACATGCTATATTGGTATCTACTGTTTAGGAATAATTATACTGAATTAGTTTACAATTAATGTTTATATACATTCTGGAAATTAAGTTTTAAAGGTGTCTAAGCAGAGGCGCATCTTGGTAGCGGTTCAATCTATTCTATACTATTATTTATTCCGATAAAGAAAGTCGTTGCTTGTCTTATCTCTTAGAATCTTCGTATTCTTATCAATTATAACCATCCGCAGAGCATTATTGTTAGTGAAGCAGTTGCTCAATGTTCTTATGCGTTGCTTGACTTGAGATGGATTCAAAGCTTCGATCCAGCGGTTTCAAGGAAACCAAGTAAAAAGTATTGATAATAATAAGTCTTCTGATGACATAAAGTATATATAGACCAGTCGATATCACTGGCAAAGGTGCACAAGCGGGGCGTGTAATGGACACACAGCCCACTATGGCGGTGGTCAATTCTAAATGTTTGACCTAAATATGCATGGTGTATATTATTTTAGAGGTAACCTTCAACGTGACGTCATGACATAATTCAATCCTTCCGCGGTGAATTCATGAATGATATAAAAAGACAACATGCGACTGTGAGCTTGATGTACGATGAAAATCTAACTTAAATCTCGAAACTGGATGATGACAATCTAACTTACGGTGGATGACGCTATCACTTTAATTATACGATGGAAATGGAGTTTAAATTCGGAGCAGTGTAATTGACAAGAACTATAATCGGGAGCTAGATTTTAACTACGGATAATAACATTTCGGTGCGAGTTACAATTTTAGGAGGAAATTAATAAACAATTAGAAAGATATACGATTAAAATCTTTTCTTGTGTTATTCAGTTGTGACTGGATCGACAGATGGCATTGGTCATGCTTATGCTGAGCAGTTGGCTAAACTTGGTCTGAACGTCGTCTTGATCAGTCGATCAGCGGAGAAGTTGGCGATCGTTGCTCAGGAAATCGGTTAGAACTGATATATTCTGTTTACCATCTTAGAGATCTTACTGAGCTATGTATGCGCCTCTGAGTAGTTACTTGAAGAGGCGCTATATAAATGCCCAGAATGAATGAATGTAACCCTATCCTAGAGCTATGCTTTCGCTTCCAAATATTAAGACTGAACAAAGACTGTTCTCTGTTTCTTGTGCCCACACGTCTACTATAGGCAGAATCATGCTTTTCCAGTGGTTTGCCGTTCGATTTGATTCAATCTTTAATAGTCTACCGTAAGCCCTAATCTTGCTTCCCCCGCTCAAACCTTCCTCTCTCACCTTAAAGCTTCTTATTTCAAGAGGTGCTATATGAAATGTTTGCTATCCATGGATGAATGAATAAATGTTTCATGCATTTGAAACACCACCACTATGGCCTGAAGAAATTCATCAAGTCGTGAAATCTGAGAATTATGTGATTTTCAGAATTGCAGTGAATTTCCATTATAACAGCATCGTTTATTATATGGTTTATTATTTGCCAAATGTTTGCTCTGATTTTTGTTCAGTTAGAAAGAATCCTATAATGACTCTGAGATTTTAGCAAGACTCTGTCCTTGTATTTCAACCTTGCTGTTTGAAGACTGCGTAAGTTTAGTCCGTGTTGCTGGTCACCCATTTTCCGATTAGCTGCCTAAACCCTTCTGGCTGTTACTTGATCAGTAGAGGATGTTGAATCACTAGCTATGATGTTTCATTAGCTAACTATGATATTTCATTGCTAGAGAAACAGTATCAAGTCAAGACTAAGTGCATTGCAATCGACTTTACCAGTGGAATGGAAATCTACAGTACGATTGCTGAAGGTCTCAGTGGCTTAGACATTGCTGTGCTAGGTGAGTTTTTGATTAGAAATTGCATAGGAACAACCTCTTTTTCAATTATACATTTTTATATACAAGTTATTGAATTTGAAGTTAGAAACATGTTTGTAAGCTGTAGTGTGGACTGTCACTGTCTGTGGAAGTTGAATGGTAGTTACATTAACTGAAAATTGAAATTAAGATAAATTGCAGCTCAACTTCTGAACCTTGATTACCTACCCAGCTGTTGTCATGTAAGTTCTGTTTAGCAGCATAGGAAATAGTTGATGCGACAGCTGGTAACATTAACTACTAAAGTTTTTGTTTAAGAACAGTGACTCTTACCAGGTCACATATGGTACAGCTTTATGGACTTATTTAATTAAGCTATGCCATTGGTTTAAAAAATATATAGGCAGTATATAAAGTAAACATCTAAACATTTTATAAATCGTTTATGTTATCAGATAGCCGTTATGAATTAGCTCTAAAGGGATGAGTTATAATCTATAAATTAAGTGATTCGTTGTAATTTAGCAGAACTCGTGAGAACTTAATTGCAGGCAGTTAATAATAAAAAGATCAGCTAAAATAGCAACATGCTTTATACCTTTTTTTGTTAAAGAAAACTGAGGAAACATTATGAATTGTTTAACATGCTTGAGGTTTAGTTCAGTTGGCCTTGACCTCTCCATCTGTAAATATAATCATGACTTGTTCTATATCCAACATGAATAGTGAAGAATTTTAAGTTATTGGTTTGTTTTTATTTCTCAAGTGAACAATGTTGGAATGTCAGTGGATCATCCGATGTTTTTGGCCGAAGCAGCTGACAAAGTAAGATCTCCACATCTCAAGTGGGGTTTGCTTTTGACAGTGGTTCTGAATTTGCCTTTCTTTATATAGGAGCTTTCAAAATCTTCTGATGACTTCGTACACAGTACTTAATAGTCCTATTGGTTCGGTTAAAATACCCTTGTTCTGTTTAGCACTTAGGGAGTCTGTGTTGAAAACTGATAGTCAGTTTTCATGTTTGTCATTTACTGCTAGCAATGTGTTACTGGAGTTGAGAATGCTTGAGATTGTCTGACATAGTTGATAGTTCAGGCAATTACAATAATTGTTCACTGTCATTTCAGCTTGAGTAGCCATCAACTGGTGCTGTGTGCTTAATGATACCATTTCCACAGCAGTCTATGGATTAATTAGATGTATGCATATATATATAATTATATAATTATATATATATATATATATATATATATATGACAGTGTATGTATTCATCAGGGCATTTGTATAGCGCAGATGGCAACCTTTTGAGTAACTCACAAGGACATTCCACTGCGGTTACCTAAAAATCACTGAACAAATGTGTCTTTAATTGAGCTAAGAACTGAACTGTTAAAATTCTAGTGATCATGTCAGGTGTCAGATTGTTCTATAGAGATTGGTCCACAGAAGAAAAGACATGTATACCCATTACCCAATGAATTTGTGCCATTGTGTCAGAAAATTCAGGTGTATCAATTTGCATTTTAAATTTAATCAGTGGCCATACAG
>JAQFXW010005249.1:0-10520 GCA_034693945.1 Dendrobaena attemsi
CGATGCGTCCATGGACTCCAAAATAAATTACCGCGGCGTCCAAATACCGTGTGTCACATGATATTGCATTTAAAAAAAGGTCAAAACATTTTCGCGCCGAATGTCCTCTTTAAGCTTCTTAATCAAAACCTAACTTCAATACTTACCCCAATTTAACCTTAACGTATTTTTATCAAGCAAATAAGAAAATGTGTGATTGATGACAAAATAGCATTAAATTTTTTGGAAGATGAGTTGAGAAATTTGTGGGCCCTCCCTTACTGAATTTCTGGATCCGCCGCTTGTGATTTTGGATTTCTCTGATATGATCTTGTGATTTCTGAAATTGAGTGAATTAACTTGGCTTGTGTTCTTTTCTTGTCTCTCTGTGTCGATATTGTCTCTCTGCGTCGATATTTTCATTTGGATATTTTTTATTTAATAAGTTTCCATTTAAACGCAGATTAATACAATGGACGCCAAGGCAGTCCCAATTAAGCTGGCCAAAGTAAGTAAAGAATAGAATGTGTTTCCATTTCTTATTTTCTAAAGGCACGATGGTGACAATATTCATTATAATGGAAGTGTTGAGGTTTGTTGCACACATAGTTGCCACGTGCTCTCGAATGGTTCCTCTTCAATAAGTTATTAATAATTATTTTAGGGTCACTATCTTTTATTCGTGTACTACAGTGCTACAACGTGGTAGTGTAGTGATGAATGTCGCCGCCTTGCAACCGAAGGGTTGCAGGTTCGAATCTAGGGTTACCATAAGTGCTCCGATGAAAAAGAGGACACATAAATGTTCATCAAATCCGGTTACCAGCCTGTAGCCGGTTTCTAGGCTTACGTCAATTTTAAGTGTTGTACAAATAAAAGTAAAGTTAAGGCTGTTAAGCTACATAAAATCATCCTCTTACTGTTAATGGTTTCAAATTCAATTTTAAACTTTATTGAGTGAGTGTTCAGTACACATTACAAGTGATTACACTGATTGTACACAGAAACAAAACAGTGACCAACTTACAAAGCAATAGTGACAGTATCTCATTCTGAGTCATGATCATCAGAATCGTCCGGATTTGACGAAATTGAAGTTGGCACCGTAGACTGCGTTTGGGGCTGAGCCCAAGCGTATTTCTCTGAGGAACTGATGGCCTTCAACAAATTAGGCTGGCTGCTGAGATATGTGTGAAATTCTTTGCAAGACATATGCAGTTGAATCGTCTCAACGCAACACTGCAGTGTGCCATCTGCAGACGATCAGTTGGGCATGGCAAAAACCCGGACAAAAGCCATATTTCTGGAAAGCCGCCCGGACAGGGCACTAAAAAGAGGACATGTCCGGGGAAACCCGGACGCATGGTAACCCTACTGCTATATAGTGAGTACATACAAAATTATCCAGTCTCAATCAATCAGAGATCTAGTTGACTAGTGATCTAATAACCTCAATCAACCATACAGTCAGTAAATCCATAATCAAACTCTTGCAGTTAACCATAAGACAATTCAATCAACTCTCAAGCAACGTCAATCAACAGTTACTATAAACTATTCTAAATATTTACTTTTTTACCATTTAATATCACTACTTATATCAACACTTTAAATTTGCACAAAGTAACATTAATTGTAAAGTTAATTGGATCAGTGGATCAGTCAGAGTTAATGAGGTTGAATGAGAAGGTGCGTGCAGAAGTATTCTAAGTGAATTGATTGATTGATTGATTGATTAGCTCCAGACAATACACAAATACAATACAATACAATACAATACGTCAGTGTGGCGAGCTGACTGGGAGACCTTAGCCTAATGAATGATGGGCTCCATCGTGCGACGCTCCCCAAGTAGGAGTAAGCTGATGATGATGATGATGAGTGGTCCAAGAACCTAGCTCTGTGTAATACCTACAGCAAAACAGGCTTGAACTAAGGTTGTCCTCGAGGAACCAAAAATTTACACAGTTTTTTGCACCCTTACAAGAACGAGTCAATCTAAAGGCATCTTGCAGAACAAGTCTATTCAGAAGCGCTTCTGACTCAAGGACTCTGAGAGAAGAGATAAGACTTCAACAGGACAGCACTTGAAAGAAAGGATCGAAGTGCGAAAGACCATTCTACACGGAAGAGCCAGCTATGGCAAAAGAACAAGTCTGACAAGAGTAGTCCAAGCATGAAGCACAAGAAGATCAGATCGAGCAAGGGAGCGAAGTGGGCATACAGAGATTGGTGAGCAATCTGTTAGTATTTACTTACCTTCTGCAGGATTGGTTGATGCAGATGTGTTAAGTACGAGGCCGATCAACTCAAACATCACAAACCAGCAAACAGTGACACAAATCCAGCCAACCATTCTGGCATCTGAAAGAAGGCAATCTAATTATTTAGGAATCTAGGCCTTGAGCTTAATTGAGTAAGCAAAGTAAGACTATTCGTTAGTAGACACACAGTAGCTTACAGAAGTTTAAAACATTAAAAACAGTTTAGGCATAGTCATATAACATTTATCTATCGATTAAGGATTAGAGATAACGACACTCAAAATAGCCATCTCAAGAACCATTTCAATGCCCATGATGGGGAAAGGGGACAAGGCTTGGCTCAGCAAGTAGAGATGTGGTCAAGTTTAGAAGAAGTACCTGTCCACTGTGTCCAGTGTCCATACTAGAATAAGTAATTAGCTGATCAATATTAATCAGGCTTCACATTGTTTAACTTAACTGCAAGCATCCTATTCACAGCACAAATGCCTCAGACTGTCTGACTGTAACTACATGCATTAATTCAGAAGCAAGCAATAGCAATGCAAGGCCAGTATGCACTTAAGTAAGTACAGTATGTATGTCTACAAATAATGTCAGATGTGTATGTAAGAACGTATGTGAGACTGCGCATGTGCACGTATCAGTATCTACGTAAGTATGTACCATATATGTATGTATGTATTTATGAGAACATGCACCTAGACACTTAATACAGCACATTTCCTAGCATCTAATTTCTTATCCGTTTGAACTTGGCTCCTATAATAGAGAGCATCTCAGCAGGAAGCCTTTGCTACGTCAATCATTCAAGCATAAGAATCATGATACACCTGTTGCTGAACTGCACTCAGTTGGCCATCATTTCAAGCGTATCACTTCACTAATACGTTAGCCTAATAATTCATCCACGACCTTGACTCAGCTGGTTCTCAGTATTATATGCTGAGAAAATTCTGAAAATCAGGATACTATGTGTCTAATATCAGCCTCAGATGATACCGTTAATATCGATTTCTTCATTCATGCATATATTATATACGGGTGCAGGCGCGTGCACGCACACACTCAGTGCCACTCATGATGGTATACATAGTTCGGTTTAATAGACTTCCAAGAACAACCATCATGTAAAAAATCCACAAAACAGATCAGTAATCATCAGTTGATCATTCGTCTAATGATCATTACTGATCCAGTGATCCGATGGTTGATCGAGGTATTTGTCCGTTAATAGCAAAATAAATCATTTCAACGATGATTAGGTGCTACACGGAACAGCTAATTCTTTAATTCTTCTACTGATTTATCCCATCTCCACTTATTCCAGTGTCATCAATCAATGATTAGAATAGGTCTAGAATATCAAAGGAATCCTCAGACGAACAGGAACCAGGGTTCCAGGCATTTGGACATCAAATGTATAGGTGTCCCTATAACTATATCACTTTCATCTGTCATCAATTACCCCTCAGTCAGTGACTGTCAATCATTCAGGCACTGTATCTGCCACTTAATGAATGAAGGACTATCATCATCGTCATCATTATCAACACTAACAACACATTTATCATCACTTTTATTCTGCAAATATAAAGTCACAGAGCATTTTAAACCTTCAAAAGCAGCACATTTCCTAAAACAAATGGTCGTCCATTATCGTTAAATACTTAAATAACTCAAAAGAAGGCCATCACTGTGACTCACCTAAGAGACAGTGCATTCATCTATTCACTCAATTGCAACAGACCAGTAACAATATTTATGGCTTCTACTTCATTATCCTTTCCAGCTTGGCATCCACGAAAGAGAAGGAAATGTTCGGGCTTGCTGATTAATGCTTTCTGTTAACAAAAACTTCCAGAGATACTCTGGAAGTTTCACAAAAGAATTAGATAACAAATGTGAATGTAATTGTAAGTGTACATTTAAAAGACGTGTATCTTTACCTAAAAACTCAGTCGTACAGGTTGGCCTGAAATGACACTGATCATGTTAAATGAACAGCAGAAGTTGAGGTGTAACTTGATATTATTTCACTGAAAATTAAGAAAAGAGGATATATTGGAAACTATTGAAAAATGAGTAAATAACTGATTAATTAATTCATTAATCGTTTCAAATTTCAATAAACAGTCCTTATTCAGTTAAAAAATATCCTTAAGTCGTGTGCAATCCTCGAAAACATTGTCATCCACTGTATCTTGATGCCAATTAAATCAGTCAGTCATTTGCTCATCAAGTCATTCACATTCATTAATTACACTCCGAAACCTGAGAGTAGAGATTCTTTTGCCCTGCTCTTTTGAAGCAGGCGAAATCAGTAAAGCTTGTAGCGTGCTTTCAACCCATAAATCTGCATTACATACGGTGCAGCTCGTTCCCACTTGGCACCTTTCTGCACTTCCACATCCTGAATATCTAACTCACTCAAGGTTGATCAGGCCAACTTGTATATCTGAGGCATGCATGCCAGGTGGAAATGCAATTTCCAAGTGCTAGAAAGCGAAGGAGAAATGGTGTGTTTTGAGATTCCTTGTGAAGAATTAAAGTATAGTTGATTCCTTTCTTTGAGAGCAAACATGAAATGCGCACAAGTTCATAAATGTTATGCACTGTGTCTCAGCTAAATCTGATAAAAGACTTGATGATTGTAACCAACGAGAAGTGGTTCATACAAGAACCAGTAGACATAGAAGGAAGGTAGAGGAATGATGTGCCAAGGATTTTCTAGGTTAAACATGCTAATTTCTATTTTATTCTGATTACTACAGAAAGCCAATACTGTTACTCTAGCGTAGGACTGACCATCATATACACAGTGGGACATGTAGTTGAGAAGTTTTGGATGCACAGAAGCCTCTTGAGTTCAATGTCCAAGAGATCTAAAACTTAGACTAAAAGCTGAATTATCATAATGTAATCATGTGGAGGCAAGGGAAGAGAGTATAGTTAGTGACATATTCATATTCAGAGCTGACCTGATGTAACGTTAAGCCCCTCTTAGGTGGCACTCCTCAGGTTTTAGTTTTATATAAGATTGATCCGCATATGGCAGAGCAATACAGAGCTGAGTATCATCCACATACTGTTGCAATTGGACTCCAAGTGATTAATATACCTCTGATTTCAGAAGTAAATACTGTAGTGTAAATAATAATGCTCTGCAAACAGTGGGCTCAGACTGAGCGGTAGGCCTACAGATGTCCACCCAGAGCCCAAATAGAAACCGATTAAAGGTTTTCATGAATCAACATTAAACATGAGTATCAAATCAAATCAAATCAATTTATTCGGCGACCAAGCAAAAAAAACAAATTACATACGGTTTGGTTAACAAGCAAGTTTATGGTCACTCAGGAGACCCAAAAGGGGCTGAGGGCCCCGCAAGCCAGGGCCACCTGGAAGATACAACGTGGTACAATTAAGATAAACTAGCCAGCTAACGAAATTTTAATTAAATGATGACTCGAAACGATTAATTATTCAATAGTGAACAGGCAAGAACAAACAATAATTATTTACTACTGCAAGAGAAGAGTAACATGACATCAAGAAATAATGTGAATGTGTCTAGCTATAACGCACAGTTTGATGTTGAGGCCTATGAATGCAAGTGCCTATAGGGTCCATAAATATGACTTAAAATAGCCCTGTGTCCACCTGCTGATTCCGGTCACCCAGGTAAGAACCTAATCAGCATAAGACAGTCGCAGAGACACCCCAAGCTTTTATCCTGTCTTCACAGAAGTAGCTGCTGGTAATCTGTTGTGTCAAAGACCGCACTGAGTTCAAGGCATAGTGGAAAAGGGAGGCTTTCTCATTATTAATGGAAGAAAGAATGTTATCATAGAGCTTCAGTGGAGTAGCCTTCGTGGTAATATGACTGACAAAGACTAAAGTTGGGAGAAGAGGAGATGCGTGCAAGCAAGAGACATTCAAGAATCTTACAAATGTCATTGAATCTGGAAATAGGTCTGAAGTCAGACAGGTTGCTGAAGTCTGAGTCAGGCTTTTACGTAGAGGCCTGACAAGAGCAAATTTGAAGATTCGAAGCATGATGGAAAACATCCTTCAGCAAAAGGTAGATTAGCCAAGTGTGCAATAAGGTGGAAGAAAACATCAAACAAGAAACAGGAAGTGGTGTTGGTATAAAGTCCATTGTTTAAGTCTGGAAGATTTAGTCTTTGAGAAGATTAAAAAAATACTTCAATGTACGCAACAGATGTCATGCCATTAAAGGCAGAGGCAGAGAAGTCAGAGTCAGGCAGAAGGTCGTTCCATACTAAATTAGCTGTGCATCTAGCAATTTTACACTTAACATCTCTAATGCTATTAACACAATCTGCAAGAACTCAGAATCTGAGTATGCTGGCAGCTGACAGTCTTTTTGAGTTAATATAAGATAAACCTTGTATATATGATGAGGAAGCAGACAGCAGTGATGCCAGTGAACGGCAGAGGTGTCGGATAGCAGCATACATCTCGCTGGTTTATCCACAATTTAACTGCAGAGGTCGTTGCCCGGGACAAGACAAAACCTGTATTACAGCTTAGATGAGGGCAGCATAAAGCGTTGTTATCACCTCATCTCATAGGTAAAGCAGCTCCATACAGGAGTCGAATCTAACCGTTGGCAGCTGTGCAAGGCGCCCATACATTCTACATATCTCAATTTACATCACTGCCTACAGGAGATTGAGGGTTGCCTGAAGTGAACTATGCCAGTGTGTTATCCATCATCCCATTCTCCACT
The DNA here is from genome assembly GCA_034693945.1 of Dendrobaena attemsi. NCBI lineage: Eukaryota > Metazoa > Annelida > Clitellata > Crassiclitellata > Lumbricidae > Dendrobaena > Dendrobaena attemsi. The sequence continues at coordinate 7,000 of JAQFXW010005249.1, forward strand.
GTTTCTAAACAGCATATAATTGACTAAGTCTGATGGACCAATGCAGCTAATACACATTCACCTGCTCACACAGTTGGGGAAGGACCGTGGCTTCTCTCCAAACACGAAGATAATGAAGGTAATGAAATATTTTCATACAGCACTCAAGTGAAAAATACACACTACGAACTAAGGCTAATTGGCTTGACTGCCTACGTTTTTGTACATAATCTCCTACATTAAGTATATTCAGGTGGAATTATTAATAGCACTGCAGTACTGTATCGATTCTATACTGCTGTACTATAGAACCACTGTCATATACCCAACGAGACATTAGACAAGCATATTGCATATCTCTAGAAAGTGTAATGCAGACATAGCTGAAAACTACGCTTCTACTAACAAACACAATTGTGTTTTATTATTTTGTTCTAATACAAAGCACAGGACAACCTTATTTACCAAGTGATGCAACTGAGACCTGATCAAAATGGACACATACACAAAGGTAGAACTTACCCAGAGTTCAACAGATTGTAAGACATTGAAACTCTGTTGTCTGTATGTATCAACAACGAGAAAACGAGAAGAAGACAAATATTCCTCACTAGAGAAACTTTGTATCTCAAGGCAATCGTGATATAACTCCACTACTCCACTGGATGAATGATGGAAAAAGTATCGACAGACTAAATGCACCTACACAATGCACAATATGCAAACAATGAAGAAAGAAGTGCTCATAGGATAGTGCAGGCTTATGGATAGACTACAGAAACAAATTAATCTTTGCGCTGATTTCCTTCGACTGCTTACAAACTATGGCACTCAAATCTCTATGATTATTATAATTATTAATCTTTGCAAATCTTGTTTCCATGCATCACACCAGAGCAATACATCGTATTATAGTCCGGCACTTTCCAATGAAATGTCACACACCATGGCCTCTGTTCTCTCTTGTCTGCTCTGGCGTTGATCGCGCCAACTCCATATTTGCTGGCATATATCACAATCTTTGAAGTCAACAGGCTTCAATGCATCTAAAATTCTCTAGTGCGCGAAGTCTTGCATACCGTCATGGTTCTTCTAATTCCAGCTTATTAACTCTGCTTGGTCAAGAGAATTGGCTTACTGTACAATTCAGAATAAGATTGTATTGCCTTCAAAACGCTCACAACGATCACATGCTTCAATCACCGCTCGATCTTTAACTACTACTCTTTGAGTCTCTTACATTCCACCATGCAGTCTGTGACTTTCGGGCATAAGTCTTTTGATTGAGCCCCGATGTAGCACCGTCATGAGCTCTCTTGCAGTCCACGTCACAGCCCACAAGCAAGGAACCGACTACAATTTCTTTCCATGGTTCAAACTTGTTCTTTCTTTAAAGAATGACTCAAACAAGTTCAAAATTTCTCATTGGCCTTCAAATATGTGAATACGTAAAAGATCTTCACCTGCTGGGAGCTGACTAATCCATCTTGTTTTCTTCAATGCAAAGTTTCGTGTGTCCTTTCACCTTTGTTTGTGGAGACGCTCTGGGCTCTCCACAGCTTAACTTTTAAAAGGGTCATCGTATAAATGTTACTCCAGCCCTGTTTTTAAGTGGAAGACTGTGAAGACATGGGGCAATACATAGGCTTTGACTAAATGCAACCTATATAGTATAACTGAAGACATAATGAAGGCTTAGATTTTACAGACCACAGCACAACTCAAGACATAGGCCATGTAAGAAGGCCCAAACTAAATGCACCATATTGGTTGGAAAAAGTGCAAAGAAGAGCAACCAAGATGATACAAGGTATGCGAACACTGAAGTACGACTAAAGACTGGAGAAATGTGGATCAACAACACTGGACGAAAGAAGATGTAGAGGGGATCTGATTGATGACACACCAGAAAGGAATACTTTTTCACGATTTTTTAGTCTGGCAAATAGAAATAGATTGTGAGGGCACAGATATAAGATCCACAAGAAGACAGAAGGCAGCATTAAGCAGAAATTTTTCAGTAGTAGAGTGGTCAATGCATGGAACGAACTCAGAGATGACACAGTGTCTGTAAATTCAGTAAAAATTTTTAAGAGAAAACTTGGACAGTTGGGGTATTAGACAGTCACTGTCGTATGACTAGGCCATAGAGAGGCGTTGGAGGACGATGCTGTTCGCGGTCAGCCTCAATTTCTGACTTGGATGGAAATTAGGTTAAGGCCTAGCTACATCTTAGTTTACATTGTGCCGAGGAATTTCAAGTCACTGCATATCTTTTGATGTAGCAATTACTTCTTTGTAATTTCTTCTTTGTAATTATTGGGCAATTAAACTAGAAAATTCTACTAATTTATTTATAAATAAGTTCATTCCGGTTATTCTGGGAAGTATCACTGTCCCGAAATGGATGTGCCCGGGACATTTTTCTCAATCCAGGGACCATCCCAGGCAATCTGGGACGTGTGGTCACCCCTAAAATACAGTCTATAATTATAACAAAATTGAAATCAGAATATCTATTTATTCATTTATTTATTAACTTATTTCTATACCGCCCCTTCAAGTCCATTTACTACTCAGAGGTGGTCCCGACCACAGCCCGGAGGTGTGTCGGAGTCAACATGCTGAAGCGCCTCAAGCAATTGCGAATGAAGGACTTGCTTAAGGTCCTTACACGGCAGTTGGGATTTGAACCTGCAACCATTCAGTTGGAAGGTGCAACCTTCAGCACTACACTACCATGCCCACGAAAAAATGAATAATAGAAGGCTTTGACTAAATACAGCCCATAGGAAGGCTTTATTTAAATATGACCTATAACAAGACATAGATGAAGAAATAATAGAGGCTTAATATTAAATACAAAAAGCCTACAACATAAGCTGCATAGCTCAATACAGAGTTATAAAGCTTTAGACTACTTGCACAGACAGCCGTTCATAGCATAATTATTATGGAAGGCTTAGAACAGCCTATGACATAAATAAAGACTTGGCCCTAACATCAGCATTAATTATCTGACAAAGGACTAAAAATGTGGAGATTCATTGATTTGTATCAGTCGCTGTTGCAAGACCTAGAAACTGAGGACAATAACGATCCATCTAATCATCCACTCTAATCACTACATCACTATAGTTCCTCTCTGCTACATACATCACCATGACACAGTGAGATAGTCGTCGCATTGCATCAGAATGGTCGTGGGTTTGATTCAGTGTAAACTCCAACACGCCTCTGGGCTGTAGTCGGGACCACTCTGAGTAGTAGTGGACCTAAGAGGCGGTATAAAAAATTGTGAATAAATAAATGAAATAAATGAATAAACATCCAGCCAGCCACCCATTAAGAAAACTTACAGTTTCTAAAGCACTGCATAGAGGCTGCACAGTTTATCCGTGACAGCCAGACAGAAGGACAGTTCTTTAAGTTAGTCCTAGCACAGTATATATAATTACACAGTACGTCAACTCACCTTCTGACGGTTGACTAATTTTGGTCACGTGATCATTGCACTCTAAAAATAGCTGAATTTCTTAAAA
>JAQFXW010005250.1:0-10519 GCA_034693945.1 Dendrobaena attemsi
TGCCCTGGCCGGGATTGGAACCCGGTACCTCCTGCTTGACAGTACAGCACGCTAACGACTAAACTGCAAACACAGTCTAGCACGCTAACCACTACACTAACCAAGCACCCCGTGCAGTATGCCTAATGTAATGCAAGTTCTCGAGAATTTCTCGGCGCCCACAGAATCTTACTGCTATGTTGGGCCTCTGACACTAAATGTCTATGGGATTCCAAAAATAGATAGGTGTGGAGTCAATGACTCCTCTCCATTTGACTTCGTCTTCAAATTGTGTGCCGTGTGAGTCCAGGACTCCGAGAATTCAGGCATTAACGGAATCACTGATTATAGATAGGCCTACCTGATCCATCCAACGAACTCACGGAAACATCATCCCTTAATTGGCTCTTGCCGTTTCCCAAAGGCCACAGGTCTTCCATTCAAACTGAAAGTCTATAATTATAGGCCTACTCAGTCATCAATCCTATCCTGATCCCCCTTCTGTCCTGTGCACCTTTCTCGTCGTTTAAGCTGCAAGCACCCTGCAAATACCCGCCTTATAAGCCTATAACAGGCCTTTAGCGTCTTCATGCCCGACTTCTTTGGATCTTGATTTCAGTAAACGCGTACGTCTGTAGGCCTGCTGTAGACGCGTAGGCCTATACGCCAACGCGTCTGTGAATAAGCTGATTCCCGTGACTTCGCTATATATAGGCCTATAAGCTTACGCTATAGGAATTTCGAGTTACTATTAGGCCTATCATGAAACGTCTTTCCTTCTAATCTTATTTTAATCCATTCTTACTCTGATATGTCTTATCTCATACGAGATTTATACGCCCATATGGATAGACGAGTGTAGGAATATTGGGCCTACAGTACCATTCGAATAGTCCTGAAGACCAATTACTTTAGTCTATCACTAAATATTGCCTAGTCTACAATTATGCCCTATAAGCTTACTTATTATGGTATCCATAGGGCTATAACTTCTGCAATGTCTATAGCCAATTATGATGCAGGCTTACAGGACCGCCAAAACTGTTCTCCTACGTTCAGCGATTAGGTAGGCCTAGCGTATAATCAGCGCTTTTGGAAAAACGATCACTCTCGAAAAAACAGTTTCGGCAATACGGTCGTAATTTATTTTCGGCAATTAGGCGAGCAAGCATAAAACAGCATGAAAGACATGAAGAGATGCAAGAATGAAATAAGAAACGAAAACCAGAAAGGAAGATGAAAAATGAAAGTAGAAAGATGAATGACAAAGGAAATATTCGAACGAAATCAACCTAGAATAATGAACACTGAAAGAAGAAGTTATAATGAACAAGAATGAAGAAGAGGAAGATAAATGGGGTACTTGAAATATGACCCCATTGCAGATACTTGGATAACCTAAAAAAAGATGATGGTCAGGGTTATCAGTTGTGCAGACGCCGTTGACCGACTAGTCCAAGGTATAACTTTGTCGCCCTTGCAAGTGCAGCCATAGCTCTAAAAGGGTTCCAACATTTCCTTTCTGAGGCATAAATTACACTAAACGTTTTGCAAAATATCCGAAGATAAGCTCCGTCACATTCAGCCTCTTCAGGCATGACAATAATGCACACCAGACAACAGTATTAGAGTGCTTAAATGCGACAACAAGATGTGGTGGGTCAGATAGTTAACTGGTTTCTTTACAGTCTCCACAAGAAGTTTGAGTCAGGCTGCAGATGACAATCTTCAATAAAATAAAGACCAGTGCTAAATCATAGTAATTTTGATTTTTTTAGCATACCTGTGGATCAACTCATTATTACCAGTTATTATTATTAATATTATGACAATTATCTCTATGTTAATTATTACCATCATCATCATTATTGCTAGAAATGATCCAGAGAAATAAACGTCAAAATATTAACAATTGATCCTCACAACTGGTCACAAACATGCGTACATAACCGAACATGTATTTTACATAATATATTTCTACTTGTTACAGGAACACGAATAATGAATTACTAGAGATGGGTTGTTAAGAGCAGGGATGTTGTACATCTGTTGTAGAATGACAGCTTTCGCAATCAATTACAAGTGACAGCTCCTGTACCGCAATTCTATGACACACATGAACTTCAACGTAAAGCTGCCATCCGATGCATCATCGACTGAACCACCTGATTCACTTTAGTCTCATGACAGTTTAATCCACTGGCTCATGACAGTTTCGTCCACTGGCTCATGACAGTTTCATTCACTGACTCATGACAGTTTCATTCACTGACTCATGACAGTTTAATCCACTGGCTCATGACAGTTTCATTCACTGACTCATGACAGTTTCATTCACTGACTCATGACAGTTTCATTCACTGGCTCATGACAGTTTCATTCACTGACTCATGACAGTTTCATTCACTGACTCATGACAGTTTCATTCACTGACTCATGACAGTTTAATCCACAGCTACTTAAGGATGGGCAACAGAGCAGTTCAACTAAGCAATTACAGCAAGACATTAAAATATACAATTCAAGATCTCAACTTATGCATGTAATATAACATATTTTATGCCACCTGTGCACATTGGAATAACAATTCATTCTAATCAGCATCCGTGCATATAACTTCATGCGTATACATATTTATGTATATCGTCATAATTATGTTGTATGCACATTGCATGGTAGCATTTGTTTAAAACTCTCAGCTGTTAACTATTCATCATGCAAGCATGTCTTAATGCAGTGCTTCTCATGGAATCTAGTTCATGTTGTGTAACATACTAGAACATTTACATATCGCCACTTGAAGGAAACTCCTCAGCAGCACTCAAAGTATACGCCCTACGTAGTGCGTAAAGTATGGCAATCATTCGCAACCGAAAGGTTGTGGGTTCGAATCCCACCCTCCGCGTAAGGACCTTTAGCAAGTCCTTCACTCACAATTGCTCATGGCATTTCGGCGTGTAAAACTGCGACACACCCTCGGGCTGTAGTCGGGACCGCCACTGAATAGTAGTGGACTGTAAGAGGCGGTATAGAAATACAGACATACATACATACATACATACATTCATAAATAACACGTCTATACAAGTCATTCAATGTAACGTAACGTACTGTAATTACATGCACAATGTCCCTGGTTGACGAATAGTTAATCTGGAACAGTAGTTCAGCAAACGAACTGACGACCTTTCTCTAACAGTTATACACGACTTAACAATGGAAGGTCAACTTAAAACAATAGACAAGGGTTGAATCCAAGAAGCGGGAATACGGATGAAAAGGTTGATGCAACAACCATCACAAAATATAACCAGAGAAACTAATATACACATAAGCATAATAGCATATGCTAAAACACAGGCATAAGTATTATATCAATACACCTAGCAGCATTTATAAAGCGTTAAGAGTACCAGGTTTAAGTATTTAGTGATAGCATAGCAACAACTTTGCAAACATTTGCAACAAAAGTACACAATTAGAGAGACATTTTGCAAGTGTTTTCATAACAGTCAAATGCCATCTTGCATCTCACAGTCTGAAACTACAAGAAAAAGGTTACTCCTTCGTTTTTCTGACTACATTTTCTGACTACTTTTTCTTACCACTTTAATAGCTTTTTAAACACAACTATGAAAACGCAAAAGACATAATCAGTCGGCTACACATTTGACAAAGGCGTTCACGTTCACAAAGAGGAATTGACGCAGGGCACATTCGAATAGTTGAACCTCGTGGACAAAGGAGCTTTGCATCTTGAGGACTGCAGTAGCTGCTCATCATACTGTGCATTTATAAAGCAAGAACTCCCTTACCACAATGTATCAATCAACAACGCAGACCAACAGCGAGTGAAGGACGTGATTCGGGTCCTTGCAAATTAATGGTCTTGGAGGATGCTACACCTGTTGGTTCCTCACTACAAGCCTTAATACAAGGTAAATGCTCTAGTCAATTGGCTACCATGACTCTCAATAACCACCAAACTCTCCACATTGATTTCCATAATATCACCAAGACCAGATCATGTCAGACAAGGTTTTCCCCACAAGCACACTCAAAGCAATTAGGGCATCATGCTTCAAAAAGCCTGACATATGTCGTATACATATTCTAAACCATAATTTTCGGCATATGCACTCGATGTATGCGGCAACAACGCAGACAATTCTCTATTCTGTTCGCCAGATGGAGCTCAAATCTCTATTTTGCTGTTTGACAGCGCCTTTACTCGCTGGGGGCGCTTTACATTCATTAAGCCCGGATCACGATAATTTGATTTCCTTTTGAATGTACATTTTAAGTCGCAATTTTTGCAGATTGCATTCGACCTCTGCATGAAATTTTACATCTTGCAACTTGAGATCTTGTTTCTTGTTGTGCTAAAATAAAACTATCATTATAATTCTAAATATTTTGCAAATGTTCTGCTGTAAGGTGAGCACTCGAAGAAACCCAGCAAGTTTGTCACGCAAGTTAAAGTGCTACTCAGAGCCTTAAACTTTATGACGCCCAAAAGTTTAACTACAGAAAACCCAGATTCAACTGCATTTAAAACACAAACACACCATATTTACACAACAGAATAAGACTGAGCTAAAAAAAAAAAGATTAACCAGCCTCACAACTAATGCAAACAAATACCACTAAACACATTAAGCATATACACCACCACTTTACGAAAACAGCCACGAAAGATACAGTTAAAAGCCGAATCAACAAACAAGTTCTTAAGCTACATGGATTTTCACAGAATGACGTTTACCCCTGGATTCTGACTCAGAAAACAACATGATCAGAGAAATTGACTTTTCCTTTACATAAACCAAGGAAAAACACAAAATGACACTATTCCGAATAAGAGAGGCAACATGGCTTCATCTGAAGCAAATGCTGATTACAGATATATGCCATGTCAAAAGAATATTCCAGCGACAATGAAATGCAAACATACATACAGTAGTACGCGATTCATTCATTCACAGTACATAAGCAAAAACTTAGCTGACTGATGAAGCCTAATGAGATGGCAAGCCAGTAAGTCATGCAAAGTGAATTATTTGCTATGTGCTGTGAAGATTATACTACAGTCAAAATGCCCACAGAACAATGGGGGATGCACATAACAAGTGTGGTACTTAGTAAATGTGCAATCACTTTTACTTTCACACCATTTGATTAACATCGAACTTAAAAGCCAAGACAGAAGTGAATGTTCACAGCGACAAAAGGCACAAACTTTTATTACGTGATATTTTAAAGTTCCTAACAAAAAAAGACTGTCAACATTAGAAATCCAAAACGACTACAGCCCTAGATCATCAGTCAAATGCAGCTTTGAAAGCTAGTCAACAAAGGCCTTAAGAGCCAGTCTTAGAAGGTGATTTTAAAAGCCAGTCAAACAGTGCTTCAAATGTTATCTAACAACAACTATAAAAGTCAGTGACTTGCTCATCATTTGTTTAAAACTTTCAGCTGTTTCCATAGCAATGCATATATTTACAAGCCTTTATTCATATGAGGCAAAACTTATAAATATTTACACTTTTAATATACACATTTAATAAAAAAATTGCATAATTCATAATGAAGAGGAATTTCCAAATAAATTATTTTTTACAGCATTCATCTACAATACATGGAATATTTGATTTAGAATAGTGAATAAAGTTGTTTGACTCTTTGACCATCATTTAACTGAAAACAAACTACTTAATTCTTACACCAAACATCAAGTAAACTAACTTCTAACCCTTCACCTCTGCTCAATTTCATAACATATATGGGAAAACGTTTTTCAAGCTGCAACTGTAGTTCCTTATTGCAGTTCAAGGATTTAGAAACTAATTACAACGATCATAAATACTCAATTCTCTACATTTAATTTCAATCAGCATTATTTATAGTATAAGACTCATTCCAAACTTCATATCAGCTTCAATTTCATAAGTTTCTGGAATTATAATGGTCAATGATGCTTGCCTATCAACACATCCAAAACTATTGAAAACTTTAAACTTTTCAATAAATCAACATAAGTTTTAAATTGGTTATAGAACTGCTTAACATTAAATCAATTATTGTAAAAATGAAAGAGTAAGAACCATAAAATATTGCGATTTCAGTGAATTCACCCTTGTTGCGTTTGGAAGTTTAACTGATAATAAAGAGTCTGCACAGGAGCTATGGATGAAATCTGAATAACTTAAATCTAACAGAATTGCTAGACAGCCGTCCTCTGTTTGTAGTCTCTGCTGTCTTGAATTTTTATTTACCTACAAAAAACGTTCAACCCTGTAACTACCTGTCACCTGAAAGACAGGCTTTGGGCGGCGATAGTCCACTGACTGAGGTGCGAGTTTCATCTTCTAAGTCGCTTGACGAAGACGACAGTTCCGTATCTGCCACCTGTTTCAAGAAATCAATTTTTAACAGAACTTAACAGACAAGAAGAACTGACCTCACAAATGCTGCCCACAAGATTACGTTATAGGTACATGTAACATTAAAATGGTGAAGCAAAAGAAGCAAACTAGTTCTTACCGCTCCTGTAATAAACTTATGAAGAACTCATCTAAATTTGGCTCAGCAGTACAACCACCGGATCCCTTCTAACATTGAGCTAACTTATTACCTATTTAAGAATCTTCTTCTGATCTTTGTATGCCATTAATAAATCTCCAACAACAAAGTTGTTTTATGAAGAGGTCATCTTCAAAAGACCCTAGTAAAATCTGAGATGCATGTACAAGATCATGAGTGTTCTAACAGAAATTGTACTTTGGGCGGCATACTTTGGTTTCAGTGTGTGAGACAATATAGTAGTAGCAGTAGTATTCGCATTTATTGATTATCAAACACATACAAACTAGACTGTACTCTGTACAGACAAACAATTTCACAACAGGAATCAAAGGGAGAACTCAAATGAAGCATATGGATTCCGCTCACATAAGAGCCACCCAATGTCTAACCCAATAAGTTTGGAAATCAATTATGGCATATAAGAAACTAAATAATATCTCAGCACCAGTCTTTTGTCTCAGGAAACATAAGTTATCAATAGTAGTCTTTTAAAGAGTTACTTAATTTGTTTCAGTGAGTGACAACGTGTATGCAAGTGATCTATCTTTCAAACTAGTTCTTACCGCTCCTAGTTTGCTAGATGAAAATTTCATTTGATTCTGAATCTGTCGAATGATGTTCTCTTTGTCGGAGAGACCATCAGACGCGGCCGACTTAGTGAGGTCCAGCTGGAGGTTCTCCGAGCTCACGGATGGTCGGAGAGGTTTAGGCGACAGGACAGCCTCGGACTCATCACTTGAGTTGGCTTCAATGTCCTTATCGTCATTTGTGCTAAACAAAACAGAAGTGAGTTAAAGCTTTTTGATTTCAATATATTGTAAATAACTACGTAGCTCTTTCTTTTGCTGTCATTAGAGAAGCTGATGTCTAGATTCAGTCGTTCCATGATCCATCTATTTGGTCAACCTCTAGGTCATTGTTTTCTAGTTAAAACTACTGAAATCTACTCGCATAGTATCTGCTCCACTGGTCAGTGCTTGGTTGAGCTACTCTTTCTGAGTAGACATCCTGATAAGGTGCAAATATAAGTTATGCATAATATCACATAAGCACATGGCCATCGGAGATGGCTAATTGCTGTTCATGCCTCAATTGAAAACAATAAGCTTAGAAAATTGACAGATTGATTAACTGATTGTCTCATAAGTAAATTATTCGACAGAAAGACGGCAATAGAAGAGAGAGAGTTGATTTCCGATAGCATGACTTTCATCTACTCTGAAACACTAAGCCAAGGAGACACAAATCCACAACTGCTGGATATATGTTCAACTGCTGCAGAAACCAACGTTAACTGCTTCTGCGAATTCTAGATCAAATTCAACAAACACTTTCTAATACACCGTCCAAAGCATTTCCACAGTTCCTGCTCAGCAGCTCACGTCTAAAACTAACGGATCACAAAGCAAGCACTCTACTTATCAGGCTACTGTGATTTTACATGTGAAATATGTAGAACGAGATGGCTGTTTTAAAGCGTGATGCAGAATTTCATTTGCAGTACTCAAGAGAAAGTATACATTTCAGTTTGGCACTCACCTAAGTTCTTCATCAGCATCAGCAGCAGACATTGGTTCGGACAGTCCTACAGTATTCTGGACATTGCACAAAAGCATCAGAAGCACACAGCATTAAAATCAGAAGCAAATCAATCAATATCCAATCAACAATTTCATTGTCATGTAGGACATCACACTGTGATGGTTCACTAACATACAATATAAAAGTGGAGATAATTATAAGTACAGGGAAAAGTAGCAAGCCACTGAAGATGTTCAGACATGTACGACGAGATGTGTGAGAAGCGAGGAAGACTGGCTATCAGTCAAGAAGCAGCATTGAGTACAGATTGAAATGGAAAAAGTTGGACTCTAAGCAAGCCAATGAGGATAGAATTACAGCAGTCTATTCTAGAACAGACAAAGGCATGAACAACTGTGGTAAAGGTAGCAAAGGATCTACGAGTGGCCTTTAGTCGCCATATACTTTCAGAAATAATGTTCCTGTTCTTAATGAACTCTAGCATAATCTGGCTAGAAGCAACCAGATGGAAGGTGCTATAAGTGACTAGTATCACGTAATAATTACTAGCTCATTAATATCTCTTTCAAAAGTCCTTAAAGCAGCGGTGATGGGTTTAGAATATTTTGAATTCAGTACAAATGAAACACAGGGTCTGCAATTCAAATACTGGACAATGAATTGAGATAGGCCGATCAAACAGTTCGACAATCATGTCCTCAATTTCACTATGTATACCAAGATTCAAACACAAGACCTAGGGGCAAATGCAATAGCAATCAACTACTGATTGTGGCAAATGACGACACTATGCAGACACAGAAATTAATATAACCATGGTAAATATATCATACATATGCTTCATATATGTTACATATCATATATAATTATATACAATGCATAATTAGTATATGTACCCTTTCAGCTGAGGCATCTCTTTCTGACCTCCCTCCATCAAGTTCTGATGCGATGGGCCGTGTTGCCTTCCTACGCTGCTCCTTTTCCAGACTTCCCCCACTGCTTCGCATTCTTCGACTTCTTCTTGTCTTTGTGCGTGCTGTCAGGGATGACTTTGGAGACAGACCACTATAGTCAGGGGTTGCTGAAACAGCAGTGGCTCCATCGGCATCGGATTCATCCGTCTTGCTCGGTATCTTCTCTTCCTCGCTCGTTTGCACGGTTGCTGAAGCTGTGGAGGAGGGCTGAGCGACGTCATGGAGATACGGAGGCAGACAAACAACCTGAGAATGAATCGCCGACAACGTATCGCAAGTCTTGTCCATGCCGTCTTGGTCAAATTCGAGGCCTGTTGCCATAGCGCTTGGAATTGAAATCTTTTCAGCGTCCGAGAGGATCTCAGAGCCGTTCTCAGATGGTTGTTCGACTGCCAGTCGTAGCCTCCCAGGACTGTGTGTCTTTTGATGTGATGACATGGAGAAAGTGGGATAGGCTGCGGTGGCTGTCGTCTTGCGTTGCCTCTGCACTTCTCTCTGAAGCGACGTCTTATAGGCAGCCTTTGATGGGACCGAGGTAGAATTACTGGCAACTGAGTCACCAATGACAGAGCGACCTGCGCGATTCCGAAGTCGGTTACGCGTCCGTCCAGGAGATGACGGCTGGCTCAAGTACGCCTGGAAGCGGTTGCGGTCGAAAGGTGGAAAAAGAATTCCAATCGTTGGAGGCGTTTCTGGACTGAAAAATGTATCAAACATGACATGTTCACAAAAATGCAGCTTTCAATGAATTTCACTGATTGCTCATCAATGTAATCGTTCAGTTAATCGGTTAGAGCAGTTGAAGTCAACTGAAAGCAAAACGAAGAAAATGTAACAGCACAAAGCAAAACCACATACATAAACAAGAAATTACAGCAGACCAAATAAAATAAAATATAATGAAGTAAATGGAAGACAAACCATAGAAAACAATAATAAATCAAAAAGAAAGAAAAGCATCTTGGAGCAAAATAGCACTCGGTAAAGAAGACGCATTAAAAGTTGGGGCAACTAAGCCGTCACGAAGTGAAGATAAGACAAAGTGGAGTGAAACTTGCAGGGTATATCGTGGCAAACAAGAAATGAATATGAGACAAACCTTGTTCCTGTATCAGACGTGTGCTGCTGTCCTTGCTTCTCTTGGTCCTTGATAGACATCTGGATCACACTCGCTCTTCTCTTGGTTGGCGACAGCTTGAACACCTGCTCGCGCCTGTGAAGAAAGAAACTATTCAGTTGCAACAGTCAAAGAACAGACATGTACAACAACATGGCAATTACATAAAGTCCTGCATCTATAATGACTTCGGTGGCAAACTAGTTTAAGTGCTTGTCTAGTGATCTCCTTTCTTATTTAGTCTATATGCAGAAAGGATAATGAGGATGGCGGAAATGGATGAGGCAACTGAGGGAGTTAAGATAGCGGGAAGAACACTGAA
>JAQFXW010005251.1:0-10517 GCA_034693945.1 Dendrobaena attemsi
CACTTATCTCGTACAGGTTCGAACCCTCCCTCGTGTAGATGCAGGCCTAGTACCACAATGCATGAGCGCTCGCAGAGAATTTTACAGGAGGGGCAAACACTAAAAAATGTACAAAAGGGCAAAACATCAAAAAAATTACAAAGGGGCAAAACACCAAAAAATTTACAAAAGGGGCAAAACACCAAAAAAATTACAAAAGGGGTAAAGCACAAGAGCTTGAATACTTCCACAAGGAAATTGACAATAGGAATATTATCATAGAGTTCTTAATGTATGATTTCAAAATGTGAAACAATATTGACAAGAAATCACTTATAACTTATTTTACTTTAGTAAAAGTTTGTATAAATTCGTAAAATTAGCAATTAAAATACAAGTCAATCAATTTTCCAGAGGGGTTGGGTAAGTGCCCCTCTTGAACCTATGTTCGGGCGCCCATGCTACAGTGTCTAAAGCCCTGGAACAAGACCTGCTCTAACAACGATTATTGCTATAGGCGTCATCGAGTGATGAATGCTTTGGTTATTTGATAGTTGGGTTCAGTGGTTCCACTCTCCAGTTTGAAAATGATCGAGATCGTGGTTTGTAAATCTAAAAGATCGTGCCAACTGCCAAGGACCCCATGGGGCCATGTCACAGTAAAATTATTTCAAATACTTATGTTATCATTACATATTTTACGACTGCAGTTCCCACCAGTCCAAGACAATGCAAGACTGCAGCCATCACGGTAGTTTAAACATTTCAGGATGGATCTAAGTTTTCTCAAGCACGTTTCCAGACTCCCAATATCTTAGAAAATTTCCCAAGCAATATGATGGATAGTTGTGCTCAAGATGTGCGCTGTAGCAAAAACTATATGTTTCGTTGCTGAAGGTTTTCAATGACTTACGACGTCACTCCCGCCTTTTCTCCAAGTATCGTCTGCCAGTCGGTCCGAGTAAAGATAGTTTTATAGCGCTACAATAGTTGAGTTGCATGATGAAGTGCATCGTTTCGGTTAATGGGAGGGGAGGATTGAGTGGAGATAAGGAGAAATTGATCGGATGAGAGAGACGGAAAAGCCAATTTGTTCAGGTCGACTTTTCCACAATATACGACTGCGAAGGTCAAGGAGAGGTCAATGATATCAAGACAAGAAATTGCCTGTCCGTCTTCTACGTGTATATAGGCCCTAATCATGTATGTTTTTCTGTCTGCTGTATATTTGTATGTTTGTCTTCTTGTTTCTGTCTCTGTGCCTCGCGATGTGCGTGTGTCCGTCTCTGTTTGTGTGTCTGTCTGTCTGCTTGTCTCCCACCGTCTGTACGTTTGTCTCCGTCTGCCTGTCTTCGTGTAGGCCTATGTCTGTCTATTCGAAGTAAGTCTGTTTGCATCTTTCCCTGTTTGTCTGTCTCTTTGTCTGCGCGTGTCTCTCCTCTTGTATCTGTCTGTCAGTTTCCAGTTCCTCCAACTTCTCCATCGACAGACGAAATTAACCGATTCATTACCAAAATGGCTTTGAAAAAATTCCAAAATAATTGGATATTGACAAATCACCTTCAGGCCTTTGAGTAGGTTTCTAAAAGGGGCGCTATATAAATATTCGAAGTCACTTAAACTTTTTAAGTGGCGCTATATAACCACTCAGATTCATACAGGGTCTGCACATACAAAATAACATAGGGAGCCTACTTACAAGTACATGTAGACGTTTATATACCCATCAACCTACATCAAGGTGCAATCTCGCGGACTTCAGGTTCTTCTGAAGTAGCTTATCAGAGTATAATTTGATCCGACAGAAGAGACTCACCCGAAGTTTAGAAGTTTCTCAATATTTGATTTATTAAGAAGGAATGTAAAGAAAAGGCCACACCGTTTTCGTTTGTTTTTATCAAGTTATTTTAAATACATTGATACATTTGTCTAGTGAATATTTTATAATCTCGTGTGTAGTCTATCAATCGGAAATCGCAAATGAACTATAGTCTGATTTCGAATCCTTAACCATGCCATGCTTTATGATGTGTTTGATGCGAAATCTTAAGGCAAAAATACAGAAGAACAATTTTTTAATTTCAAAAAAACACATTGGCAATTCCACCTCTGGCCTGACCTTGAAATAGATGCTAGCTGAGTACGCCTGACCTTGAGCTGGTGTAATCTTCTGATACTGTATAACCTTGAGAACTGAGATGGGGGTGATCTGAGTTGGAATGCCTTTCCTCAAGGTGAACATGGATGTGATCTGAGAATGCCTGACCCTGAGAATGGTGTAATCTGAGAGAATTTGTTGTACACGGTTAACTAGTCTACTTAAAATAACATAATTAACTAGGATATAAGATGTTTCTTTAGTCATGATAACACTGCACACCATGATATCTAATGTTGTCTTTTTCATTTATCGCCATCTAAAACGTTTATGTACTTAGGTGGCCCTCCCTTGCGGGACCAATGTCCCTTATGGGCCTCCCTATTGACACTTCTGAACACTCTAAAATGACTGATGCTTGTGTTTATAATGTGTCAATAAATTGATTTTGATTTGATATGATTTGAATGTCTGACCTTGAGGAATGCCTGTCTCTTGCCTCCTCTGCTTTCGATCGCCCAATTCGTCTGTGTCTGGCAAGTGTTCTTCGTCCACTGCCAGGCGTAGACCATGGACTTCGGAGAGGGGAACATGTTGAAGGGAACGGGAAGTGTACTACTGCGGTCGATGTAGTTCATCCAGAGCTTCGTTCGAGCAAACTTCCACTCGACGTCACAATCACCCTGTGGAGAAACACGTACGATAGATGGAAAGAGCGGTGGGAACACTTTACCACACACAAAACAACACTCAGGCTGTGGGAAAACAGATGGATGGATGGAAAGATAGGATGGAACACTTTACCACACACAAAACAACACTCACCCTGTGGAAAAACAGATGGATGGATGGAAAGAGCGGTTGGAACACTTTACCACAGACAAAAACACTCACCTGGTGGAAAAGCAGATGGACGGATGGAAAGATAGGATGGAACACTTTACCACACACAAAACAACACTCACCCTGTGGAAAAACAGATGGATAGATGGAAAGATATAATGGAACACCTCACCACACACAAAACAACACTCACCCTGTGGAAAAACAGATGGATAGATGGAAAGATAGGATGGTACACTTCACCACACACAAAACAACACTCACCCTGTGGAAAAACAGATGGATAGATGGAAAGATAGGATGGTACACTTCACCGCACACAAAACAACACTCACCCTGTGGAAAAACAGATGGATGGATGGAAAGATAGGATGTGACACTTCACCACACACAAAACAACACTCACCCTGTGGAAAAACAGATGGATGGATGGAAAAAGAGGATCATGGAAGAGATGGGTTTGAGGAACTTAATTCAAACGACCAATATTGAACATTTACCCCAATGTAGGCTAAAGACTAAGTAGGTAAGCTAAAGAATGTCCTATAATAAGCGGTAATTGGAATTATTATTATCATTATTATTATTATTATGCAGCGACTGATTGAGTAGTTGAACAGCTGCTTCTATTGTCACTGTCCTCTCACTGACTCGTCTCTCACCTGAATGGCTTCGAATGAGTGACTCATCATGGCGATGAGCATGTTGATGAGTACGATGATGATGGCGACGTGGTAGACGGCAAAGAGTAGCATCCCAACTCCTTCGATGACTGACGTCGCGTGACTCCCACCTGGAAAACTGTTGATGAACAGGTTGTTCTTCTCCTTCGCCTGATACTTAATCTCGACGCTGTCGACGCTCACCAGTCCAAACATCGCCCAGAACAAGCTGTACAGCGTTCTAGACAGGCTGGTAGAACAGATAAGAACGGAACATGATAAAACAGAAGAATTATGGTAGAACGATGGCAAAAACAGAACTTAATAGAACAGAGAAATACGGTAGAACAGATAAAAACGGAACATCATAAAGAATATGGTAGCAGGATGACAATAGCAAAACATGATAAAATTGAAAAATATGGTAAAACAGATTAAATAGAACATATTAGAACAGAAAATATGGTAAAACAAACAAAACCAGAACATGATAGAACTAATAAATAATATGATTGGTTACAAGCAGTATTAATGCAAAGACAATAAATCAAAATCAGTTCACAATACTTTAACATTATAATCATATACGTAACATCAAAACAAAACTTATGTCCGCTTGGAACAGTGTGTTAATAAGAGGAGAATCTGAGGAAATAAGAGTCAGAAACAGATCATGGTAGAACAGAAAAGATGGTAGAACAAAGAAAACAGAACATGGCCTAACAGACCAGACAGAGACATACAGATACACAATGATATAAATTATTGATAAACTAAGAGAGGCTCAGCCACGCATCTATTCACAAAGGCAGACAGACAGACATGCAGACAGACAACACTCACAGCAAGGCTAAAACAGTCACTGACATGGAAATACAAGCAGTCCCACATGTAGGCCAACATGAGAAGCAGACAGAGACACAATCTTGACACAAGCCCGAACCAATAGAGACAGCGCCAAAGCGAGATAAACAGAGACATAGACGCAGACGGACGGACGGACGGTTTCTGGCACAGACCCTTGGAATGACTCGGATGAGTGTAGCAATTTGTCCACTCCGTCCTTCTTGACCTCGTAGGTCTGTGACCCGTAGTACCAGTAGAGATTGTGAAGGCCTACCATGAAGGCGAACAGCACCTGCGTCAAAGATAATAACTTATTTCATCACACTTTACACCAGCGCTGAAACAAACTACATCAAGTGACTATACGACGTAGTTTATTTATTTATTTATTCACACATTTCTATACCGCCTCTTCAAGTCTCCTACTACTCAGAGGCGGTCCCGACTACAGCCCGGAGGTGTGTCGGAGTTTACACGCCGAAGCGCCATGAGCAATTGTGAGTGAAGGACTTGCTCAAGGTCCTTACGCGGCGAGTGGGATTCGAACCCGCAACCCTTCGGTTGCAAGGCGGCGACCTTCATCACTACACTACCGCGCCCCACAAAGAACAAAGAAAACAGACCAGAACTATTATGCTTCCTCTCGTCACGAAACAAGTGTGAGGGAAGTAATTGCTCAAGGTAAGGACCTTGAGCAATTACTTCACTCGCAGTTGCTCGTTGCAGTTAACATTTCTTGCATTGCACTGTGACCTTGAATTAACCGATAAAATTTTATTTTTCATTTCTCTTTTCAAGCATCTTAGTCTGGCGTGGGTTCTATCATACTCTGTTTCGTCTGCTCTGTCATCTTTTTCTGTTCTATCACGTTCTGTTTGTGTCTGTTCAAACATTTTTTCTGTTCTATCACGTTCTGTGTGTGTCTGTTCTGTCATCTTTCTCTGTTCTATCACGTTCTGTTTTGTCTGTTCTGTCATCTTTTTCTGTTCTATCACCTTCTGTTTGTGTCTCCTGTTACGCAGCAGTTTGAGGTACGTACAATCGAATCAGAGACCCTCCTCCGGTCACGAGGTACCAAACACCGTCACTACGCCACCTCCACCACGCTCCCCGATGACAACCTCTGCAGTCCTTACCAGTGTGAAGAGAACGAGGAACCTGGTGATGTCTCCTATCATTCGTCCCAGTGAGATCTGAAGGGTGCCTAAGACTTCGAAGGCTGGCATGAGGTACGTCGTACGGGCGATGCTCAGCACGTTGGCCACAGCGAAGAGTACATCGGAAACGATCTCTGGGTCGTCTGGCTTCCATTCAAACCTTGCTAACACACGAATGCAAAACATACGAACGTTAACAACGGTTGCTAGCACACGAATGCAAAACATACGAACGTTAACAACGGTTGCTAGCACACGAATGCAAAACATACGAACGTTAGCAACGGTTGCTAGCATACGAATGCAAAACATACGAACGTTAACAACGGTTGCTAGCACACGAATGCAAAACAGACGAACGTTAACAACAGTTGCTAACATACGAATGCAAAACATACGAACGTTAACAACAGTTGCTAGCACACGAATGCAAAACAGACGAACGTTAACAACAGTTGTTGGTCGAAAGCAAGGCCGTAGACAAGGAGCTGTTTTTGGTCTTTAATTAAAGACTCCTCGAAATTAAATACTGACAATGTAAGAACTCTAGTTTAGTGTGAATTGTTGCAACGTATACGACTTTTCGGGTGTTGAAACACCATCAGAAATTAAATAATAGCCTAATGTTAAATAAATTGGATAATATAAACAACTGTTCTTGTGATTTTGTGTGCAGAGGTATAGTTAATTAAAGTAGGCCAAATGTCAAAAGAAAGATCATCAGCTTTTTAGGACGTGGTATAAAAGCATCCCCAAAAAAATCCTGGCCTTGGTCGACGGAACCGAATCTGGTCCATTCGGTGGTGAACCTGTCGTGGAACCCAACGATTTTGAGTTTGGGCCTACTGAGTGAAATCCGTATGCCGACCTAGATGATTGGTCGATGATTTTATGAACACGAAGCCTTTACATAAAAATCTGACCTTGACCTTGAAACTGACAAACTTTAACCTTGACCGTCATTTTTACCTCGACCTTGGTCCAGACGCAGAACTACAACTACTTTCGCCTCTTCGTCCCTTGTAAACCTTCCTCTCAAAAAAATGTTTACATTCATCTCTCGTCTCAAAACCAGTCTTTTCTCTAGGGTCCTTCGACATTGGAGCGTTTCTGGAAGGACATAATATTTACAGATTAGCGCTACGTAATTTGTAAATAACGGCTGCACACTACTGGAAAGTATTCAGCTCTCACAGGTCTTCATGAAGTAGCTGTGGAAGGATGCGACCCGATCGATCTCCTCTTTAAGGGTCAGGTAGAGCGTCTCATTGCGGGTGAGCAGCGCCACCTGGGCTGTGGCTGTTCCGTTGTAGTGCCTGTCAGCCATCTTGATCCAGTGGTCGACGAGAAAGCGAAGGACATAGGAGGAGAGGTAGAGCGAGAGAACGATGAAGTCGATCCAGTTGTAGTTGTCGAGCAGGTAGACCCGCACTCCCGAATGGTAGAGCTGCTTACACTCCATCCAGAACAAACCTTATTCGGGACGAAAAGAAAACCTGGTTGGTCGAGTGATATTGATTGGTTTATTGATTGATTATTTATTAGTAGATTGATTAATTTATTCGTTAATTTATGCATTGTTATATTGATTGATTGATTCAGGAAAACTAAAACGAATAGACTGTCTAAGAGGCTATAACCCTCGCAAATAAATGTGGGTCATAGAAGCAGAAACAATAAACAAGTCATCAGGCGATAGTGGCAACGAGAAATGTTAGAGTTTTAAGTAGATTTGCTGATTAGTTCTTCGACATATTAAGCCATTACCATCCCCGCTTTATCAGGCTTGGTTGTCTGAATGACTTATTTAGCTAAAATTTGATTGGTGACTTAGAGGCTTGCTACAAATTTTCAAGTATGAAACAGAGTCTTTAGCCCCTCGAAGTCTTACCAAGGACCCAGAACATGAGACAGAGCTGTACATTTGTCATGAGTGCATTTGCTGGGCGGAATGTGCCTTTGATGAACTTGTCGGTCTTTTCAATCGCAGTCGCATTGTCGAAGACCTGATCGAAGAAGTCGGAGGTGGATATGATTGAATAGGATTTCTCCTCCAGACGAAACGTTGCAGCAGCGAGCAGGATGAGGAAACTGATGTGAGACAGGGTGTAAGTGATGAACTTAGAGGCCGGGCACTTCAACGCATTTCCAATCTACGGTCAAGAAATAATTATATCAACTACAGTCGACGATGTTCTTACTACTGATCAGAGTGGTAGAGGCTGTGTGACTAAAAATCGATTAGTAGAATTCTTGCTAAGTTAGTTGAGATGACGACGATGAACGATTATGATGAAATCGTTGTTGTTGACAATGATACTGATGAATATGATGATAATGGTGACGACGATAACGTTGTTGTTGTTGATGTTGTTGAGGATTAATTTTTTTTAGTGTCACACATTTCGAAACCGCCCCTCCTACTACTCAGAGGCGGTCCCGACAACAGCCCGGAGCTGTGTCGGAGTTTACACGCCGAAGCGCCACGTCCTTACGCGGCGGGTGGGATTCGAACCTGCAACCCTTCGATTGCAAGGCGGCAATCTTCACCACTACACTACCACGCCCCACAAAAATTATTACTTGGCTAACATGGACCAGACTGAAAGTACCATACATACATTTTGATGGTTATTTATCCCCTTTCCCAAACATTGGCAATAGCTTGTATGTTTATGGAGCAGCGTCCAATCAGTTCCGTTTTCACCAGTTTTATCAGTTGGCAAACAATTTATTTTCTTGAATGTTGAAGTTTTTTCTTTTCTATAGCGGTTAAGTGCAGCTTGTAAGTCTCTCGCACATTTTCGAAATGCCTGCTAGCAATTAAATGTACAAAAAGAAAATGAATGCACTTTCATACGTTGATGTATAAGAAATATTCATCGTTCATGGATTCACTGTACAAATATAAACATTCTGATAATGCTAGTCTTAGTGTTTATTGTAATGCATTCAAGAATTGATTATTATTCTTTGCTACCTACTTTTTGCTTGTTGGCTACTGTCATAACAGTGCTAAATGCATTTCTGCACACTTGTTGGAAAGTCTGAGGATCTGTTTCATGTTAAAACAGACTACTTGGCTAACATGGACCAGGCTGAAAGTACCACACATACATTTTTGAATAACCTATGGACAAATCTTGTCTTGTTGCAGTTTCATAGATCTATGCAGTTTAAACACAGTAAAATTAATAATATAATATAATTTTTTTTAACGATACTCTTAGGAGAAGTTGAGGGTATCAAAATCGACCCGGCAGCAATGGCATTGATGTCTTCGAAAGCTGAAAATGATGGCAAAGTGATGAAGAGTCATACTGAACCACCCAAAGGTAGGATTATTTTAATTTGGTTGTATTGTATTGTATTAAAGTACTTGTGATGTAGCATATAAAAATAAACTATAACGTGGGATTTATTTACCAAGATATAGATAGGCCTTAGAACATGGTCACCAACAAAGATATCAAACTCAGGTTTTCACTGGAATTCGCTATTTAAATTGCACTCTTAATCTATCATCAGAAACAATGTTTGATTCAAAATCGAACAATAAAAGTTTATTTCACATTTTTAAACTATCACAGGTTAAATGGACAAATCTTGTCTTGTTGCAGTTTCATAGATGCAGTTTAAACACAGTAAAATTAATAATATAATATAATTATTTTAAACGATACTCGTAGCAGAAGTGGAGGCTATCAAAATTGACTCGGTAGCAACGACGGGGCAACACCATTATAATATATTAGGACAAAAAAAATAAATTTAAAACTAACTCAGATAGCCACATTGAGAGCACGCCGGCTCTTTGTTTGCATGTACCGTGTTCTACTCCCGATGCCTTTGGATACTCCGAGATTTAAAAATCTCAGATTAGCACATGAGTCATGTGTGGAGCAGTGAGATAGTAGCCACCTTACGTCCGAAGTGTCGCGGGTTCCATCAAAGTCAACCCACTGCATAGCTACCATGAGCACTCTTCGGGCTGTAGTCGCGATCGCCTCTGAGTAGTAGGAGACTTGAATGGGCGGTATAGGAATGCACAAATAAATAAAGAAAAAAATTAAGATACATTTAAAACAGGTTTGAAAAGCAATCATTATAATTTTATAGCAGTAATGTGCTAAATAGAACATTCCACCAGTCTATTCTGCATGTTGTATAAGCCTATATGACCCTAAATACCTATGAGACTCAGAAAATAGTTGGCTGAGGAGTCCATGACTCCTCTCCATTTGACTTGCACTCCAAATGTTGTGATGTGATGCGTCCAGGACTCCGTGAATTCAGTCGTTAATAGAATCACTGGTCCCTACGCAGTGGCTTGAGGTAGATTCAAACATGCGACCTTCTTTTCACAAGGCTCCGAAAATACCACTCAAGTGCCAAAGCGCCATACTGGACAAAAGTTAATTGTATGGTGCAGGAATGAACTGAACTATGAAAGACTCTCAACACAGAGAATGACTATTTACAGATGGTTGCAATCAAGTAATCTATTCCAGGTAAAGTACTGATCCATGCAAACACCCAATAACTTAACCGAAATTACTTGAGGAATATTGAAGTTTTTAGCTTGAATTAATCTTGTATAGATGGACTGTAATATCGCATATGATTAGAATGTGTTTTTCTCAATGTTGTGGTGATTTCATTTCTCTGCAGGACTAAGCCTTCTTGAGGGGACACCTGAGGCTGTCTCAACCATCAATCGAAAAGAGAACAAAGAGATATACATCACAGGAGTAGCAGTCTTGAAGAACAAGCTTTTCATTTCAACAACAAGTCCACCAACCATAGAAGCTTATGATATTAAAAAATTTGAATCGTTACTTAGGGCATCCATTAAAGAACTGAAAAATCTGTTTGACATAGCATGCTGCCACCTCAAGGATGATGTTTTCGTAAGTGGCACTGAATGTGAAA
>JAQFXW010005252.1:0-10517 GCA_034693945.1 Dendrobaena attemsi
CTGGTAATAACAGCTACGAGTGACAGTGTTGATGTGTTGGGAGAGACTAAGCTCCTGGTCCAAAGTGACTCCCAGATAACGTACCGTATGAGAAAAGGAGACATGTGGGAAAGCTTCAGCGATCAGATAAATAAATATATTTCTCTC
Organism: Dendrobaena attemsi; assembly: GCA_034693945.1. Taxonomy (NCBI): domain Eukaryota; kingdom Metazoa; phylum Annelida; class Clitellata; order Crassiclitellata; family Lumbricidae; genus Dendrobaena; species Dendrobaena attemsi. The sequence continues at coordinate 148 of JAQFXW010005252.1, forward strand.
ATAGTGAGGTAACTCCTAACTATGAGAGAAATATATTTAGCTTTTAACCATATCTAGTCTGTAATCTGTTGAAATGCGATTTTTCTTGAAAGGTGATTTGAAAACAAAGACAGTAACTATAAATAAACTGGGAGTTCGTGATAATAGTCCCAGATTTAATGTTGAAATCAAATTTCATAATGGTGTATATTCGGTCCGAAAATCTTCCCTCCATATGTCTCTCAAATATAAGTCGAAGACCATTTTCGTCGTACTGAACCAGGATTTAATGTCTCGACTTACATGTATAGGCGTGCATATATCGTAATCAGTAGGCCTATAGTTGGATATCTAATATTATCTACAATGAATCTGTGGATCTCATAATCACCTTTTGAATTTCATAGTTAAACTTTTCACTACTTAATATAATTGTTGCAAAGATGAATCGGGGCTGATTATTTAATTTTTTATGCCTAGGCCAAACTAAATAAATGTTAATAGACAAATGTAAAATTAACACTGGACTATATAATTATAACATATTCAATCACAGTACATGATAATTCCACCGGTATTTACAACAACAAAAAAACAAGTTATTTCTCTGGTGAGAAGGCTTCCGAGGAAATAATGAAGTTACCTTTTTTCCGTGTTTTACTTAAGTAGCCTGAAAAGAAAACAGCAACCAGTAAATACACGATTACAAAACAAGCACTGCAAAAGAAATCATTTAAAAAAAACAGCGAACGAAGTCAAATGTACTAAATAGAATCGTCACAAGAACCAAAGCATAATGAAAATTATAGCACTGCATGAAGTTCACAATTGTAACAAGTACTGAATTACTTCGTCGATCATCCAACAAATTATAAATTATACATTATACAAACAATTTGATGTACAATAATTGATGTACAAGGGTGAACTAAGAAGGAACCATATGCCTCCTACAATGCAGACACAAATCATCATAGCAATTCATCCATATACTTCAGTCCATGACAATCATTACTTCAACTAAATATGCACTGTTTAAAATTTGCTTTTAGCAAAGCAGATACTAGGGTAGTTAATAATAATTTCCACAAGTACTTATCATTTAACCAACTTTACAATTAGCTACTATCTACCCAAAACATCCAATCTCTTATCCCTCCACATACGCCCCCAAAAACTCACCCGAACTACTAAGTGCCTTGATTCGAATGCCATCATCGACAAGATTCGCCAGGTAATGCTGACCAGTCTGGCGCAGGACATTAGTGAAGAGCTTAACTCCATTCGGTCGTGTCTCAATAAACTTCAAGAGAAGAGTATTCTGCTTGACCGTGTCCTCCTCATTCAATATATCGTTCCTTTCCTCGCTGCTCAGGATACCATTTTGAACGAGGTATGCGAGGAGAGGTTCTGCATCGAGCAAGTTAACCATCTCTCGTCGGCTCGAGATGCCAGCATCAGGTTCTTTGTCGAGCATCTCAGAAGGACAAATGATAGTTTCAGAGGCAGACGAGGCACTTGATCTGTGCATATCACAGTCCAACGACAGCTAACTGAACTCGCATCAGCTCTATCATTTCGACCGGATCAAAACCTGTCGAAAATGAATTTTGTTATTTACAGATGCATGAATTATACACCTAAAAATGATGGAAAAGCAAGTACAAGAAATCAACAGTACACAGAAAATGATCCCATATTACAGAATAGATTTCTAAACTCATCCAAAGAATCCTTCCACTGAAAGATCCTTAAACTACAGATGGTCTGCTTAAATTCAAAGCAAAGTCCATACTCACAATCAGTAAACAGCTCTACAATCTACTCCAGAAGGCGATAAAAGGTCAAATGTGCCTTTATTCCTAAAGTAAGAAGCTTTTGATAAGACTACAAGAGACAAGGAAATTAGAAACGAGTCCTGCATCTGGACAGCATTCATTCTTCAGCCTTCACAGCATTAGTTCAAGCTTAGGGATTCACAACCAAGTGTTCTCCCATTTAAACCTGAAATCAAAAACTCATCTATGTGAACCTGCTTAACCAACACAATTGGTTTTCAAGTTTCCCTGATGTTTCATATATCAATAAGTTGTCACCAACTTTCTATGATCTTATTGTTTAGTACAGTATTGCCTAAAGCAACAGTAATTGCTTGATGCGACATGCATTGCGACGTCCCAAAAAGCCTTTAAGATTAAATATTTATGCCAATCGCCTGTAGCCATACAATCAGCTCTGACAAAATCAAAGATATATACAAACATAGTTACATGAAACAAAACAGAGATGAATACTGAGACACAGACATGAATGGACAAATGCAATCACAGAAATACATTTGCAAGACAAAATACAACTAATAGATATGGTACATTTAAATGCTCAGAAATAATACACAAACATGAAGATATGCAAACTATATTCAAACACTGGCATCAACATACATGCACATCTAAGAATGTTTTTGGGTTAGAGCAAATTGTAAAGGCACTCAAATGTGTTCACACATGGGTGTAGCACATATACGGTGCACATTCACACATGCTCACAGAGGTGTACATCCACAAACACAAAATGATTCATACCTGCCTGCTAGGAATACAATTTCGATGGATGGACCAGTTTAATTATGACTGAGGCCTGTCTAGTGGAAGAGCAGTGCAACGTCCAGTGGTGCTGCGGCCTTCCAGCCTCAGGGAATGTATTCAGAAAGGAGGTCGTGTTGGCATGCAGAGTAATCAAAAATAATAACAAAAGCTCCAGCCACAAACGACCCAAGGAAATCACCCAACTTCATACCAAGATTCCAGACAAATGTAGGCACTGAAAGATGCTCCACCCTGGAAATCTGAGATTCAAGGAATTCTTAGTGAAAACTACTATACCCTGGAGAAATAACAACAGGTAAAGTAAGTACAGCAGTTCTATTCTGATTTCCTGTGCAAGAACTGTCTCACACTGGAAAAACTAAGAATTGATAAAAGGCATCACAAAAGGAATGCCATGTAAGAACTGCACCACACTGATCTAAGCATGGGAGAAATATACCAGAACACTGCAAATCAATTTGGGAAACCCCTCCATTCAGATCATTCTCCTGAACTTCTTTTACTGTGAATGGACTTCTAGCAAGTAGGCCTAAATAATAGGCAAAATATTAAAATATGAAACTACGCAGACAAAATTTTTTTATTTCTGAAGGTCCCAGGCAACCCCTGGAAATCATAAGACAACTCCGGTTGGGGTCGCGACCGACAGGTTGAGAACTACTGAGGTAGAGCATACACATTACCAAGTGACTTTAATATAAAAAAAAACAATTAGGAGCGGAAATCAAAGTCAGGAAAACTCCAGAATGTATTATAAACTGTGTATATCTCAAAAACTAACAGGTCTGAAACACTGCAGGCTTGCACAAGACATGCTTACCTACAAACTAGCTAAACATTTTCTAATGGCAATATTCAGTTTTTAAGACTCAAGAGATGCCATGAAAAATCTCCATTGTGTTTGCATTATACCTCATGTCTAGGGTTTGAATCTCAGTGTGTTATGGCATTCTATTAAATTCTGTTATACATCACCAAGTCTACGATACTTACCAGTGTGGTTTTGAGAGTGCTATACTGAACTCAGAATAATAAATATAAACATGCACACTTGTCTCACATTTTGTGTTTATGTGGTATATGCAATTAGTTTTTAGTTGCAGCAGAAGCTTATCAGTCCATTGCCAACTGGCAGAAAGCTGAAGTGATTTATCCATCCATCCACTGAAGTCTCCCTCCTACTCATTCTATATCAGATCACACACAGGCTTCCTCTACCCCTCAATCATAAACAAACCATACCAACTGACCCCAAACCTCTCCACTATCAATATTGCTCAAACCAGTCAGTCACCTGACCAAGGCCTGAACAAACTCTACACAAAAATGTTTAAATATCAAAATCGTACAACCTCAAAAACAGGGTATGTGGCCCTTCAGCTCTAGATAAGAGTCTTTGATCAACAGTTCATCTGCTATTGACAGCCAACCTTTTTGACCCAACACTATATATTACATGCAATCAAACCTATCACCTAACCATTGATCCGGCAAACATATTTTCTAGACAGGTTCATTTATTTATGACAAAATTATGTTCACATTTAAAAAACACCACAACACCAAATGTTAAACCTTAAACTTAATACAGCATAATATAGAGTAGCAAGGAGTACTGGGAGGAGCTTACAATACAACGGCAACAATCCCGCAACATTCCTGCACAAAGAGCATGGAACCGCAAAAGAACATGGAACCGCACAAAGAGCATGGAACCGCACAAAGAGCTAGGAACCGCACAAAGAGCATGGAACCGCAAAAAGAGCATGGAACCGCAAAAGAACATGGAACCGCACAAAGAGCATGGAACCGCAAAAAGAGCTCGGGACCGCACAAAGAGCATAGAACCGCACAAAGAGCATGGAACTGCACAAAGAAAATGGAACTGCACAAAGAAAATGGAACTGCAAAAAGAGCATGGAACCGCACAAAGAGCATGGATCCACCCAAAGAGCATGGAATTGCACAAAGAGCATGGAACCGCACAAAGAGCATGGAACCACACAAAGAGCATGGAACCAAAAAAAAAGCGCTCGGAACCGCAAAAAGAGCACGGAACATGTTACTCAGGTTCTTAGAAGATACCAAAACGAATAGCCAGATACATTTTTACATCATTATGTCCATGTACAAATACATCATATATAACAAAGTGTACGAGCAAACACAAACAAACACAAATAGATGTACATTTGACAAAGCCACAACATTTAATGAGCAGACATCTCCTAACCCTTCAATATTACGACTACATGGTTAAGGTCATTGTGGTTTGCAAGGCCTATGATGTCACGTGACTTAAAAATACCTCTTTACCAAAAATGTCTCGATACTTTGGAGAAAGGCGGCAGGAACTGGCACTCTGAGCAGGATGTTTTTATTAGGCAAGTGAAAACAAAGGCTCTTGAGTGAAAAAGGTACACATGGCTGATTTAGAAGGCGTAGCCAGACTGCTATGCACGTCATCATCATCACTCGTTTGCCAACTAGCCCACCTGCTCACTATCTCATTGACTCATGCAGGCCTAAGCAGGTCACTGAGTTATGGCAAATTGGCCAAGTCTTTCTATGCTTGATTTTATATGAAACTATTATATTTGATTTGCATTTTACACAATTAGGTTACTTCTTCAAAGATTCTCTAAAAGTTGTCACTGGAGCTATATATTCATAACAAGAATACGCCTGTCCAATACCAGCTCAATTGCGTGTTTATCAGCTCAATCATCTCAATAGTCTTTCCACTCACATGCTCATTATCACCTCAACACAAAGTCACAAAACTTGCATACTCAATAATAGCCCACCTGCTGAGTTGTGTGCTCATGAATTGCTCTTGCCTGCTCAACCCCTGCTTACTTGTTTGTCTGCCAACTACTCACCTGCTCACTTAACTTCCCACATACCAGCTCATTTGTTCACATTCCTCTGACTGACTGCCATCTAAAACCAGGTCACTCACTCTACATATGATCTCACTCACTTTAATGCCCTCAGTCACCTCTGATATATTCTCAAAGTTCCTCCAATATTCTTAGAAATCCTGCTTCAAAGTACATATACATCATTATGTATGTTTGTTTAATGCACATAGCACAACTGAATTTTATAATGCATATAAATCTGTATGTATGCATGCAGACTCCTACAAAACCTACAGGGTTTACACACAGTTTGAAAGTATGCATATGTTTATATACATAATTATACATGTATGTAAACAATTATTTTAATTAATTTGTGCCTTCTTGCTTTCTGTGCTATGCTATGTCTCTTGCAAAATAACTGAACCAACTTGATGGGGTTTTCGTTCACATATAGTGCTCTAGAAGCACAGGACTTTTCAAAAGCTTGTTCTTTTGAACCAAACAGATTCTAGACATTACTTTACGACAGGGGTGCACAATCCGCGGGCCGCATGCGACCCTTGGACTTGTCCTGTGCGGCCCGCGGAGACAATTTGAAATGACAGAAGAATGTGGCCCACTGGCCCTCAAACAGAAAATGAAATAAATAAAGTTAAAATGCGCTTTACTTTTCACAATCCTGAACCTGACAACAATTATGCATCTCTAATCCTGTACATGGGTCTACGGAACGGTATTTATTTCTATTATTGTGATGCATGGTCAGTGATAAAAAATTTGCGTCATCACTCATCAGTGTGACTAAGTGATAGACCCTAACAGTAATGTTGTAAATGAGCAAAGCTGTATAAAAAGTGCAGCAATTGAAGGTGAGGCAATGTCTTTAAAGCTGACCTGAAAGTATGACTATGCCTGTGCCATTTGTAGAAGTCGACTTATAGAGTCTGCCTTACAAAATATTTGAAATAAGGAAAATTGAACTTGAACTTTAAAATTGAACTTGAACCACGTGTTTGTGTGATCAACCACTTCCAGTAGACTTAATCATTTTACTCATAACAGCTTCAACTCCATTTTGAAAAGTGCAACAACTGAATTGCAGCCTGATAAAAACAGAAAATGATGATAAACTGGTTCTTGAGTAAGCTTATTGAATGTTGTCTTAATTTTTCAAGTCGCTCTATTCTTTTGAAAGGTAGGCCTGGGACTACTTAAAATGCACTTTCTTAAGTATTCAGATAGGCCATTCGCCTACTAATATACCTAATTATAGAAATATATTACTTTACAGATGATTTGCGGCCCTCGACTGCTTTTCTTAGATGCAATCTGGCTCTTGACCAAAAAAAGTTGTGCACCCTGCTTTAAGAGGAGCTGCTTGGGTTTCTATCATGCTATTATGCTTCAGCTCACAGAATTTGTCTCTCCAAAGTCTCACAATTCAGCACAACAGAGATTTTACATGCAGATAAAAAAACAGTTCCTTTATCAGTTTAAACATACATGAAACATTGCAATATACATGTAGCCAATCAAAATAGTGCATTCATTCAATCATTTATTCAGAGAGAATCTATATAGTGCCTTTGCAGAAATCTATTTAAACGAACTCTCTGAGCATGTCCACATGATGGAAAGTGTCATTAAAAAGTACTACTTAGCAAAACAAAGCATAGTAAGAGGGAAGAGTCACCAGTGACAGACTTTCGCAAACACACGATATTATTTATAGTCAATCAATGTATGGTATTAACCTCTTTACCGGCCATTAAATTGTTTGAAACCTACCCTTAAACAGTCAATTAATTTTTTACAAAATTTTCTGAAAAGTTGAAAAAATATGTAAGAAACTATAGAAAGTCTGAAAAAAGTCTAAAAGTCTTTAAAAAAAGTCTTAAAAAAGTCTTAGAAAGTCGAAAAATGTATGTATGCCTAACCCGCCTATGTATGTTCACCTATGAATGTAAGCCTATGTATATAGGCCTATGAATGTAGATATATTTATGTAGGCCAATATGTATAGGCCTATTTATGTAAGCCTATTTATGTAGGTCTATTTATGTAGGCCTATATATTATAGGCCTATTTATGAAGGCCTATTTATGTAAGCCTATGTATGTAGACCTATGAATGTAGGTATATTTGTGTAGGCCTATTTGTGTAGACCTATGAATGTAGGTATATTTGTGTAGGCCTATTTATGTAGGCCTATTATTGTAGGCCTATATAATGTAGGCCTATTTATGTAGGTATATTTATGTAGGCCAATGTATGTAGGCCTATGTATGTAGACCTATGAATGTAGGTATATTTGTGTAGGCCTATTTTGTAGGCCTATAATGTAGGTCTATTTATATAGGCCTATATATTGTAGGCCTATGCATGTATACCTATGAATGTAGGTATATTTGCATAGGCCTATTTAAGTAGGCCTATATAATGTAGGTCTATTTATGTAGGCCTATATTGTGGGCCTAAGGCCTATTTATGTATGCCTATGTATGTAGGCCTATGTATGTAGGCCTATGTATGTAGGCATATTTGTGTAAGCCTATTTATGTAGGCTTATTTATTAGGGATGAGCCGAAATTTAGCTCAGTATTCGCCTCAGCACAAAATTTAAGTATTCGGTAAAAATTCACCTCGGTAAAAAATTTGGACACAAATACCAAATAGTTGAAAAAAATTTAAATCGCTGAATAAACTTCATATTTATAAATGATGTTCACCCTTAAAACAGTTTTAATAAATAACATCCATTGACTTGAGTGCTTATTTGTTGAAGTTATGCCAAGTAATTGAATTAATTGAAAGCGTTTGATATCTAAATAAGTTGTGACAGTTTCACGAATCCCGATTATCGCCCAAAAATGGGTCGCATTTTGAGTCCTGTTTTTAATAGGTCCGCAACGATTGTTCATTGGACAAGATATACAATAAGGAAATATATTTCTGGACATCTAGTGTCTCTTATCGACACTAACTAAGCCTCAGCCTAAAGCTAATAGGTATAGCCCAAGGATTCTCCTAACGTACAGAATGCCGACTTCGCGTAGCGGTTGTAGGCCTAATAAGACCGCAGAAATAAATCCCAAAATTCCCGAACTGAGGCACGTATCCCAGCATGCATCATTTTAAATTTCCTTTTAGATAATGCGGAGGCGATTAGTCGACAACCCTTGGTCTAAAGCAATTAACGAACTAAGCTTCAACTTAAAACCCTTAACAATAATTATAGGCTCCGTGAGCGGAACTAGTAATTCTCACACGTCACGCTAGATTAAGCAAACAGACAGGCTCCAATAATGACTCCACTGACCAGTGACTACACTGGAGTGGCTGAACTACGACTATTTGACAACCCTTTCGACTCGACACAGCATTCGTAAACAACCTGGTGCTTTACGCTTAGCCTTCAAGCGGTGCCATATAAGTTCGACGATTACGACTATTTTCGTTTGCAGCCTATACCAATATAATATTCGTTGCAGTCACGAGTACTCGAGTATGTTACGTCATACACGCACTATGTATCCATCGATATCTATAGGCCCTATAATAGACATGTTCGGAAATTTGAAAACGATCTATAATAATATAATATCAGTAGTAACTTATACCTCTAACAGTTCTATAGGCCTAAATCAAACCAAAAAAATGACGAAAGGCTCAAAATTAAGCAGCCAAATTGGGAACTACTTTACCGTTAATCAATTGGTGAGTATCAAGCTAATAATAACGCGAGGCGGTAAATATTCTAAGAACAGACCGGTACTGAACATCTCTCATTAACCACCTGCGATCTTTCTGTCATGCGGAGTTTTACGAATATACCATAACAACAGAGAACAAGAGTTTATGAGTTGAAGAAGATTAAATCGAAAGGATAATCCACGTAAGCATACTATAACAAAGCGATAGAAGTGATGCCAATGGTATAAGTGGTATTCGGATTTGCCAACAAAGCTCCCATGGTTGTAATAAAGCGAGCAAATTTTTGCCTACGACTGTAAAGGCCATTGTGTCATACACCGTCGTTAAATAAACCTTCCTCGGATTCGGCAATTGTTTCGGCCAGATACTCGGCTTTCATATTCGGTTGAAAATGTCTCCTCGGCTCATCCCTAACATTTATGTAAGCCTATATAATGTAGGCCTATTTATGTAGGCCTGTGAATGTAGGTATATTTATGCAGGCCTATATATATATGTAGGCCTATTTATGTAGGCCTCTTTTTATAGGCATATATAATGCAGGCCTGTTTATGAAAACCTATCTATGTAGGCCTATGTATTTGGGCCTATGTATAATAGACCTATGTATATAGACCTATGTACATAGGAATCTGTATATTGGTCTATGTGCATAGGCCTATTTATATATTCCTATTTATATATTATTATATATGTAGGCCTATTTATGTAGTCCAATTTATTTAGACCTAAGTATGTAGGTATATATGTAGGCCTATGTATGTAAGCCTGTATGTGAATGCCTATGCATGTAGGCCTATGATTGTTTCCCTATGGATGTAGACCTGTGAATGTAGGCATATTTATGTAGGCCTATATATATGTAGGCCTATTTATGTAGGCCTCATATTATAGGCATATATAATGCAGGCCTATTTATGAAGACCTATCTATATAGGCCTATGTATTTGAGCCTATGTATATAGACCTATGTATATAGGAATCTGTACATTGGTCTATGTGTATAGGCCTATTTATATATTCCTGTTTATATATTCCTATATATGTAGGCCTATTTATGTAGTCCAATTCATTTAGGCCGATGTATGTAGGCCTGTATGTGAATGCCTATGCATGTAGGCCTATGATTGTTGGCCTATGGGTGTAGGCCTGTGAATGTAGGTCTATTTATGTAGGCCTATGTATGTAGGCCTACATATGT
>JAQFXW010005253.1:0-10516 GCA_034693945.1 Dendrobaena attemsi
CATCGGGATCGTACTCGGTACCTTGCAAACACAAGGCCCGACGCGCTCCCAATGTAGCTAACTGGGCTAGTAAATGTTCTGAGTTTTACTTTTATATTAAGTTATAACTATGAACTTTGTGCTAGTATCTTGAATGTTGAACAAAATTGAAAGTCCTTAATCTGAGAGGTGGATATGTTGATGTGAACAACTGAACATATGCATAAAACATGCCGGTGTTAAATTTATGTCAATTGTTCAGCAATTGTGATGACACTGTAAAGCTGAAAGTTGATGTTGAGAGTGAAATGTGTAGTTATTCATCGAATTAGTGTTTATTAAAGGAAAAAAATGGATATTAGGTTAACAGCTTTAGAGCTTGCCATGACTTAATGAAATCCATTTCCATCTCTGTCATTTGGATGGTAAGCAGCCTGAGACAGTCAGTTTAGCCAGCCAATAAATCAAGTTGATTTGTTGCTTACTTTTAGCAGTAGAATAACTGCTGACTAGTTTTAGTTTTGAGATCTTAGTCCAAGTTACAATTATTAGAAGGCTTATTTGATGTGTTAGTTGATCTGCATAATTTAAGATCATTAAGTTTTAGTTCTAAGATTTTAGTTGTGAGTCTTTAATTAAAAAGGACTTGAGTTGATAGGTTAGTTTATATGCATTTAAGAGAGTTAATCAAAACTCCTCATAATTATTTAGATATCTTCATTATAAATTAGTAAAGTTATCGTTATAGATTCAACAGGGCATAGATCAGCAGTTCTCAACCTGCGTACATGAAAATGTATGCTATTTTATGCCCAAAAAATCTAAATTTATTATATTACAGTTACAATTTTTTAAACTTACTGGGTCACATTGTTACCAGAGGCAAACCTTTTAGTGATTGTACACGACCCAGAGAGAAATTTATAAGTGGTCCTTGAGTCTCAAAAGGTTGAGAATCGCTGGCATAGATGATTCAGGACCGATGACAGAAATAGTCACTGTGAGCTTTCAAGATAATGTAAATTTAATTAGTATTCAAGGTAGAGGATCAAAGGGCTGAACAATCAGGAGCGATGTTTACATGTTGTGCTATACCGCAGTTATCACCATCATCAGTTCCTGACGCCAGGCATTTGGGTTATTCGGTGCAGATAAAGGATGTCCGTTGTCCTCGGTCATAAGCATGGCTCTTCTTTGCATTAGTCCCAGTGATGTGGTCCTCATTTTTTTAGGTCTGCCTTTCTGCTTTCTTTTAATCTTGCATGGAGTGCGTCACATGGGATTCATTCAACTGGCATTCTCTCTACATGTTCAAGCCATTGGAGTCTTTGTTGAAAGAGTTTGTCTTACTATTGTCTTGTTTCTTTTTCCTGTAATCGTGATATCATAGATAAATTATTCTGCTGTAGCAGGATATGTTTCTCAACCTGTCTTGCAGTGTCTTTGCACTGTCCAACAATCCGATCACATTCTTAGCTCCTGATTGGCCAATGTTAGGTTATGTTAAATGTGTTGCACGGATGTTTAGTCTAATCTCTGACTAATAGAAAGGCAGAACAAAGGTGTAAATGAATGACACATTCATGACCATTAATGAAACTTTTGATCAAACTGATGATGACTGTTCTGGAGCTTCAGACTCAATTGTCAGCTGTCGATTGAAATCTCTTGGTTGACTTTACATGTTTGAGAAGCTCTGCCACTGGTCACTATTCCAGCTAACTGCTAATTAACGGGGGCATAGTAGTGTAGTGGTGAAGGTCGCCACCTTGCAACAAAAGGGTTGCAGGTTCGAATCCCACCTGCCGCGTAAGCACTGGCACCGAGTGCCGGGTCCTCACAGAAATTGGCCCTGCGAGGCCCGCCTATGCTTGGGCCTTCAATGAGCATGAAGCGCTTTTTCAACATTATTTTCTATAGGCCGACAAATTCTAAACAGAATCCTTGAGTTCTTGGCATATAAAAATAGGTAAGATTTATTTGTGCTTGATATTGCATACAATAGCTGATCTATAAGCTAATAGGCCTACAACGCTAAGTCGATATATCATAAGGGGATAAGCAACACTAGTTGAAGATATCTCCTAAGAGCATATGCAGCACTAGTTGAAGATCTTTGGGGTTGTTTGTGATCCCAGTTGTAGTCAAAGGGTTAAGATAAGCATTGACAAACTGGAGCTTGCGACGCTCCCCCAGACCCCCCTAATCGTTATGGGCTAGGATTGTGTAGCTATAGAAATTCCTTTTGAAAAAGCCCTGCTTTTGGCCCTCATGCTTTTGGGACTAACTTGGCGCCTTAAACAAGTCCTTCGCTCAAAATTGTTTGAGGTGCTTCGACATGTTGACTTCGACACACCTCCGGGCTGTGATCGGGACCGCCTCTGAGTAGTAAATGGACTTGAGGAGGTGGTATAGAAATATGGTAATAAATAAAAAATAATTAATGTAATACGTCACAATGACTATCATATAGGCTAGCACAAAGAATACATCTGAGTAGATTTCTTGAAGATGTGCTACATACGTGTTACTGTAAGTTCTCTATGAGTGAAAGAATGAATTATAATGATCGACTGATAGCTTAGTTAAGGCGTGCGTTTAAATTGCAAGTTTACATTGTGTTGAATTTGTATTCTACAGCTGAGTAATTTGGGGTGAATGTCTCATCGTGTCATTATAACTCAGAATTTGCATATTGTAATAAGGCACATTGCGCAGTTCAAATTGACTCCCAAGGGTGTATGTTGTACTTGTTATTCATGTACCTTTGTGCAAGATTGTGTAAATTCAACTTCCTGTTTGTGTACTTGGAAAATACCAAATAGCAGTTCTTGTTTTCTTTTTAGCAGCACTTATCTTAGAAAGCTTGCAGCTGGTTTGTCAACACCAGAACCCATTGCTTCTTGGCTGTTGATCCCAATAACTTGTCGTGTGGTCTGTTGTTCTGTCAGTCCAAAGTAGGAAGTGCATTTATATGCTGTGCTGTGTGGCTGTATCAAAAGGTAGACTATGGTCTACAGCAGGATTCCATCGTTAATGCTTATGGTAGACAGTTTTTGTGAGACTAAAAATCCATAGAAGAAGCTATTTGCTTTGCTAGCGCCCTTGATATGCTAGACCGTTTTGTCTAGTACTGAGAGCTAGAATAACGTCTTGATTTAAGCCACAATGTTGTGTTCTGCAACAGTGGTTTGCACTACAAATTTGTTCATTAGCGTATATATGGAAGGTGTCTAGACAATTGGAGACACTAAAGACCCAAGATTGACTGACATCAACACAAATCTTTAACTTCAGTTGAGAGATGGGATAGTTTCAGCAGGAGTGTCGCAAGCTTGAGCTGCAGGTAGAGTTGACTGTGAGCAAGGATTCCAGTTTCATTTGATGTCTGCTGCTTCTAGACATATGAGCGTTGCTGCCGTTTAGTTGGCTATGCCAGGCAACGCTGGTGCAATCTCATACAGTACATACACTGGAGTCACACTTTACGATTGCCTTACCGATTGTCTATTCCTTTGAAGTTGCTTACTGAAACCCATATGAAGACATTAGAATGCTGCTATGTGACAAGAACAAAGGGATTTTGTTGTGACTGGAACATATGGAAGACATGACTAGCTCTGACTGATGTTTCTGAATTGGATGTAAATAATGGACTTAGTGTTCGATTCTACTAAGAAGTCCCAATTCAGACTCCTTTAAATTTGACTGCAGTTTTATAACAGAGATCTCTTGTCTCAATAATACTATGTGCATGATTCAAGAGCACATGTATTTTGTGATAAATTATCATTACTTATAATTACAAAAAGACCCAGTAATTCGTCTGTTTAATGGTTCCAGGTATGTGTAAGTCTATTAAAATTTCAATAGCACAGTTAGGAGGAGAGGAATGCAGTCACTATGACTGGAACATGTGGAAGACATGACTAGTTCTGACTGATGTAACACTGAAGCATCCATGGATGATGACTTCATTTTCTTAGCCTTGGCATATGACAATGTTAAGAACTTCCAGTTCTCTTCCTCGGCATTTCATCTTTCCACAGACTTTGTATGGTCTGTGTGCTCATTATAGATGAGCTGGCTGTGGGTGCAGGTGAAGCAGAAATCTCAACAGAAATTGCTACCCGGGTGGGAATGTGAATACCCGATCTGACAATTTGTAGTCCAGCATGCTAGCCACTACTATATACCGAGCAGCCCCAACCTCCTAGCATAGTGAAGTGGTTTATAAAACTGTCTCAGTAGTATTCCATATTTGTTGTTTAATATCTGTTGATTTGTAGTTTAACATGCTAGCCACTACTATACCATACGGCCCTAACCTCCTAGCACAGTGAAGTGGTTGATAAAACTAGACAGTCTCAGTAGTATTCCATATGTTGTTGTTTAAAATCAGAAATGACTCTCCAAATTAAACGACTGTAACTAATGTTAGAGTTCACCAGTTCAGAGACTACTTATCCAGTCTCTACGGTGTCATTGGAGAATCGGTCAGTTGACCATTGTTTTTCAGTGTCTTTGATTTGATGGATGTTGTTTGAATATTCAATGCTAGAAAGGTCAGCAAAACTGTCAACCTTTCCCGACAAGAATGACATTCATAATGGAACAGTTTCTATGGTGCCATTGCGCTGCCATGCGTGGGCACCTAAGCTAGACAGTAGACAATCGGAAACTTGCCAAACATGCAAGCTGTCATGTTTGTATATAGGAGATGCCTGACAGTACCACTTAACAAATGCCAATTAAAGCAGTCTCTGTAATTGTCAAACATCTGCTGTAATGTGAATCTCAGTAATAATGCATGCTTCACTCATACTATGCTAAGCATAGATCTGACTTTCAAGAATAACTGACATTTTAGATCTTCTGTTGGTGATGTCCTAGATACCTATGTCGCTTAGTTTATGGGTTTCTACCCCAGGGCCTATGCACAGCCTTTGAAAGCTTAAGTTTAGTACACTACACAGTACACAAGTACTCTGTGCTGCTGTAGAATTGTGATGGATGTTTGTTCCCTGAAGCCAGACCATGTACTTCAAATTGCCACAGTACTCTTGGACTGTATTGCTATCCCATGTAATCAGATAGTTGATGCCTGTAAGCGTTCGGCCTCTCAGTTAATGATATTTCTGTTGAAAAAGCACAACTTTTGGTTGATGCTCAAAACTATGAAAGCGAATGCTCTTTACAGAATACAGCTCTGAATGTCATCAGAAGTAACTCTTGTACTCATGAGTGACTACCTATGAACTGATATCTTGTTTTGTACATATTAGTAGTATAGTTTAGGCCAAAATTAATGGTGTTTTTCCGGTAACAAATGTTTAAAACAGGTAGGTAGAAAAATAAAAAAATATTTCTTATACTTTTCTATTTCACCATGTGGCACTAAACTACAGCACACTGTGGCCAATACCTGTAGATATAATCCAGTGAACTTGTTTTCACCATTTTTATATGAAACTTGCCATTTTTCAAATGTATAACTTTTTTTGATTGTCTGCTTGGATAGTGATAGAAATCCACTTTTGTGTCTCATATTTTGTATTAAAAAAGTAAAGAAAATTCTCAGAAATTTGTAAAAAAATTATTTAAAATAATAATTCTAACAAATTATTTGATTCGCCTTCAAAACGGTGACTCGGTCGGGTTACCTGAAAAACAGCATTTCTGGGGGCCCTTTGTAAGTACTGTTAAGGTTTTGGGTAGGCTACATACTCAACCGGTAGACAGCATACAGGGTGAGTTTGTACAATTGATGGACTGTAATTTGAAGATTGAGGCGTGAAGTTTAACTTGGGAGTAAAGAGCTAAGTGATGGGCTTATTTATTGTATGTCTCTGTCAGTCATAGTCCTCTGCAGAAGTGGTTCGAATGATCCTTTGACCCAAACCTTTGGTTCTGCTTTGCATTGTAAGAGCATGATAGTTATTAAAGCCAGCAGAGTCCTGTGATGAATTTTAAATGTATTTGGCTGTAGAGAAAGGAAAGGCAAGTCTTCTCAGTCAGTGTTTTTGCATGTAAGGTCTTTTGCCTGGTTCAGCCGTGTGTGATTGCCAACATTGCTTCTCGATTGCTGATAACTAAATACTTTGTCTTACGTAACAACCTGCACGCTCTCCAAGTGACTTTGGCATTTCTTCAAATGCTGCTCTGTTTCAGGGTCTCTTGGAATGTCTCGTTTTGCGTTGCCAGCGACCTTTTTGGTGCCTTTCGACATTACTTATCTTGGAGCTGATGATTAATTTCAAGGGAGTATTGATGTCTTAGTATACGTGCACTGTACTTGTGTCTGCTCCTTTAGACTTGTGTTTGTTAATACTTTGTGGCTTCAGTTTCTTGAAAGTGTGTGTGGCTTGATTTATGATTTCTGATCTGAATTATTTGTTTACTTCTGATTTGAGCAGTGGAGAGGTTGACTCTCTCTCAATTTACTCTCGTTCTGCTGCATACTGTTGCTCTATCTATCGGCTGGGCAATGTGCAGAAAGCCTAAAAACACTTTACGTCATTTTTATCAAAGAAGTAGCAAGCTAGTAGAGCATAATCAAAGTTCTTTTGATACCGTATGGTAAAAGCCATTAGTCTAAGACTCCAATTTGTAATTCAGTTGGTTGTGGATAGTGAGACTGATGGCTCACTGATCTGTTAGGTCTAGTGGATTGAAATTGACCAAATGGATGACATGGTTAAGGGCAACGATGTCATTGATCTAATTATAGTTATGTGATTAGTGACCTATGAATTTTTGCTTCTGTTTAAATTATAACTGTAACGAAACAATGAATCGGGTTTGTAAGTAAATTATCACATAGACATGCAATTTGTGTCTGAGGCTGCTTTCAATTGCATCAAAGATTTTAATCCATCTAAATTTTATAGGAAATTGGGCCATAGCCCACTAACAGTGTGGACACAGTGAATCAATCCTACATATTGTTACAAGACCTGCTATTACTGATTGTATAAATCGTTGTAAGATATTTAAGCCTTCTGCATTTCAATTGTAGTTGTAGAGGCATTTTAAATACTGATTCTACTTGATTCTTGGGTAATTGGAATCATTGCTTATCATATAAGCATCCAACACCAATTCAACAGCAGTAGGTTCATTGAACTGTGGCCATACAATTGACCAACTATAGATGGACATCAAAGACCAGGCACCTATTTATGGTATTTGTTTTGCTGTAAACAATTGGCCTGGCTAGACATTCTGGATCTGGATAATTCTCTCAAATTGTCAGCAAGTAAAAATCGGCAAAATCGATTTGCTCAGCTGGAGTTCAGTTCAGTAGTTTTCGTTGTTGTCTTCCAGGAATTGTCTTCTTTGAGTTATGTGATAGGATTTAGTATAAATGTGGTTGGATGTTGGTGGAGGAGTCTTTGGAAAGACATGTTATCTTTTGATTCACAATAGCAGAACATGTTGGGTGCCAGATTTGACTTGGAAGAGGACGTCAACATCTGATGCTTAGCAGGCAGTTGCTGTTATTGGACGTGTTAACATTTTATGTTGCAGAGATTATATCAAATGTTTACTCCTGAATATCTTCTATTTGTTCATGTATTGATATAACTCCAGGATTTGATTACAATCAATTTGTTGTCGCCGTTCTATGCTTTTTATAACTTCCTTCATAGCACATGTTTCGTATTTCATGTTTCCTGTCATTTGTATAAACAGGGTTTTGTTCCATGTTCACTGGCGATTGATGGTTGCATTTTCAGAGCTCGCATAATGATGTAACCCTAGAAATGACTGAAGTGACTTGCTACTGATGGTGCTATAGAAATTGCATCAATACAATCAATGCAACCAGAGACAACAAAAGTCAGCGAGTTTTGTTTTGTTGCTGATTGAGCGGGGCTCTGTCTATCTGTATTTGCATCTCTATTCAGGTGATTCTTGCTGTTCAGGCTTTCCAGGAAGTCAGACATTTCCAGCTAGTAATAAACAATTCTCTAGATGTGGCTGGAGAACTGTTTTTGAGTAAAGCCAGTGGTTGATGCAATCTCAGCTCATGTCAGCCAAGAAGGCTCTCGGGTCTTGATCTAGGTCCTCTAATCAGATTTTTCAGGGCCCCCATGTCCCGAGTCACTGGCTGCATTAGACTGTGCATGTATACCTTGAAGGGTATGAATTTATTTAACAGCAGCCATTTAGTGGTCTGGGGAAGTGAAGTGACTGCCAGTGGCTGATGGGTCTGGTCTGGTGGTAGGGCCAGTGTATTGGGGAGGTGGCATCTGGTGGTGACTGTGGTTATTGATCCGTTGGTGGAATGAGGAGATGCTGAGCATTATGGGGAGTGATGACAGGCTTGTCAAAATAACGACTACAGCCAAGTGCACTGTGCAGCAATGCTTGCAGCTCCAGTCAGGGACTAGGTGTATGTTGTATGTGTCAGCGTAGGCTACTGTCGGAGAACAAGACATACATGTATGTATGTATGTACCTCACTGATTGAAAGCCTTATGTATGTGTGTAGTTCTATATCTCTCTTACAGTCCAATACTATTCAGAAACGGTCTCGACTACAGCCAGCAGGTGTGTTGTAGTTTACACCTCGAAGCACCTTGAGCAACTGTGAGTGAAGGATTTGCCCAAGTTTTCTACGCAGCAGCTTGGGTGGGAATCTAACCCACGACCCTTCAGACTCTAGGCGGCGACTCTCACATATGCAAAGCAAGAAAAGGACAGTTCCTAGTAATGCTGTTATTATAGTTGTCTCATATCTCTAGGCTCCATGCCTGGCCTAGTCTTAGTTTCTCGTTTAAAAAAATTATGTTACACTGCCTGGATCTATGCAAAAATTAAAGAAATTCTTTGGGAACAACAGAGGAAGGTTGATTGATGTGTACTATTCAAGAGCCAATGAATAAGGACTGACCATTTGTAAGAAATATGTTCTGGTTTTGAAATGTAGGAGTTCTGCATGTTCTGTTGTGAGAGGGAAGGAACGTGTATGTATACATCAGATACTGCGTTTCTCTTTTGTAAAATAGGT
This sequence comes from Dendrobaena attemsi, assembly GCA_034693945.1. Lineage (NCBI taxonomy): Eukaryota > Metazoa > Annelida > Clitellata > Crassiclitellata > Lumbricidae > Dendrobaena > Dendrobaena attemsi. The sequence goes on from JAQFXW010005253.1 coordinate 8,996, forward strand.
AAGAAATTATTTAGATTTGTAAATAACATAGATGCTTTAAAAAGTTGGCTAAATTGTTTTTTAAGCAAACGATTGTGAAAAGATGGTGACTAATTCTGCTGTGTATTGATTAGATTGATTAATTAGCGAATTAGTCTTGTTTAGTCAGACGGTCAGTTAGTTTGTTCCGATCACGTGATTTTGGAGACAGTTTGGATTTGTTTAAAGGCATAACTTTTCTTTCTTGATCTATGCAGTGACAACTGTGACATGTTATATTCTTAAGTGAATTAGTTATACTGAGGATTTTCTGTTGGTGGCAGATAGTATTTTGTGAAGATGAGTGAATACTAACAGTCATCGGGGCATTCTGGTGCTTTGTCACAAAATACTAGCATTACATTTTCTGATTATTGTATATACTAGGAGTCACATTAATATAAAAAAATTTAATATATAAATATCAGTTAAACAGTTATTATTTTTCAGTTACTATTCCAGTTTCAGTTATACAACACTTTTTCAGTTACAGTTAACTGACATCGATTTTCCAGTTATTATGCTGTTTCAGTTACAGTTAATAGAAATAACACTGCTGCCAATACTTATTTATATGGAAACTTGTTATTATTGTTGTTTAATAAATAAAATTTTAATTCATCAAATGCATTATACACTTGTACATAAAATGTTCAATATTTACAGAGTTTGTCGTTATCTATGCTATATTATTTTTCTAGATTGATAATTACTATTATAATAGTTAACATGCACATTGGCACACAGAAATGTGAATGTATTATATCAACGGGTTATTGGCACATGGAGTAGGACACAACTGGCTGTGTGTTCTGTGTTCTTTGCTGCCTCAGGATATGACATTTAATCTTCCAACCAATTCTTTATTATGAAAGAGTACTGCTTATGGCTCATCCTTTGATTACTTATGTACAGACAGACTTCTGTTTTATCCCAAAATGAACTAGGTTTGGAACAGACCTTGAGCAATGGGAATTGACTTATTCAAGAGCTCTGTACTCACTACTCCGTGTGCTGACCAATCAAAGGTGCCTAGCTTCATGTATTACCACTCTGTAGTCTGTACTGAGGTAAACTAGTCAATTTACTCTATCATGATTCTGAAAATCTGCTTCCCAGATGCCTGTAGAATCATCCAAGGTCATCCTTGAATGATCTATCAGCAAATGCTGACCTGAAAATGCTAACCACTTTTATTAATTGAAAGCTGACCACTGAGTGTGATTTACCCTGTCTTTGGGCCATAAAATTGGTCTTATAAAATCTAACTCTAAAAAACTTATACTTTATCGATGTGCAAAATTTCTCATTTACAATGAGGAACTTGAAACTATAATTAGCTGTAACTGTGCTCTTGAAAATGAGGTCCTAGTGGAGACCTTGGATCCCACTGGAGCGCAGCTGACTACTGAAAAACAATGACAAGGTTTTTTAAGTTAATGAAGCAGTATCTGTATATATAATATAATATATTGGTATGAACAACAAGTTGTGGCTATCGTT
>JAQFXW010005254.1:0-10514 GCA_034693945.1 Dendrobaena attemsi
TCTCTCGTTATAATAAGAACATCTAATCATACAACACGTACAAGTCAAGTAAAATATCTTCAGTTAAGATTGTGTTTATAGATATAGGCCTAGGAGCATCTAAGCCTACAACACTTTCAGCAACTATCTTCTGCACTTCGTTGCGTTCCGGATCAGGAGCGTGGTTGTGTTCCGACACGACAGTCCTCGTTTCACCGGTAGACATTTTAATCCTTCTTCTGCAATCACGTTTAAAGCATCTCCACGACGCGCTACCGTCTCGATTGACTCTGTCTTTTCTATATCTATATCCATCATCGAAAATGTGTTCTTTACCTTTCTGCGACTCAGTTGCCTCCATGGTATAACACGATTGTAACTAAGATGATTTCACAGGGCGCTTTTAGTATTTATAGGCTACTTATTTTGTGTCGTGACTCATAAGGACTTTGAAGTTGCCGCACCGTTACGTCTACATTTATTGATACTCTCTATTGAAAATATTTAACTTTGATAGGCGCCAACCGATTTTATTCCGAAACAATACAATACTCGCTTCTTTGCTTTGCTTACAAGCTTTGTCTACCCTAATTGAGACTACACCTCTCTTTCTATATGAGCTTTGTAGTTGCCGCACTGTATACACTGATTGAGACTATACCTTTCTAATTGGTGGCAATCTTTAATTCAAGAGCTTTGTATATTTTAACTTTAACACAGAGTAGTGAGAGTCCAGTCAGCGAGCATTTTTGTCGGCGCGCATCTGACGAGGTCGCTTCTATTGAGCTCAATTGTCGGCGTGCTTTGGTCGGCGCGCTTTGATCGGCGCGCAATGGTCTTGCACGCAAATGTCGGGGTGCCGATTTAAACTGGCCAAGAGTCAGCTTCATCCATAGCGTGAAGATCTTTGGCACTAAGTAATGTTTTTCACTGCAGCAGGACGTCAACAAAAAGAAAGGATGGAGAGATTTAAGAGTCTGGCAATAGGTTCTCCAAGTCTGGAGAAGTCATGCAGTCAAACCATCTGGGCCTGCAGCTGTGCTTCCGACAGATGTGAGGAGGCCATGGACAGAGGAAGTATCCATATACTCCCTCTATCATCCACAGCAGTTGATTTGAAGACATAAAGACATAAAGATGACTTTAACACGAACTTATGCTCTATTTATGACTATACTCGCCTGCATGGTTTGCACCACTGGTTCTGCTGATCAAGGCCGAAACGAGCTCGACACTTCTTGGCATTTGGACATTCTACAGCAATAGAAAAGCATCAGCACAGATCAAACAAAGACCAATCCACAGACAGCAGAGAAACAACAGCTTTCATCACAAGTCGGTCGTTCCTCTTCTCACAATCTGTAGGAAAAGCTATAAATGGCATGATTTTATTTCCTGTACATGTAACTATCCTGCTAAACTATTTCAATAAATCGTACAATAATAAAATGCTATCTGGGAATTGGCTGAAAGGTGACCTGGCTGACGATCATCTTTCAAACTGCCACAATGCAGTCAAACTCAGTCCAGTCAAAATCCACCACCACAGACTGCAGCAGAACAACCTGCAACAGGTCTTATAGGGCTGGTAAAAGACTGTGCTGACTGATTGTAGACAATGTAGGGTATCTCTTGCAGATTTGCTCTATAAATGTATGATATCAACTTGAAAACTGAATGTCATCCTGTTATTTGTCATAGTCATTTTCATCAATGTTATCCTCATCATCTGCAAGAATATCCATCATCCGTAATTTAATGATATGAGTAAGTATCTTAAAGAGTAGGAACCGTAGGATATAAATTCAATTTGATTGATTGATTGATTAGGAGTTCAATTATATATGTACTGCTGTGCACCGATACAGGAGACAGAAGATAATGAAGCATACTCCAGTACACCTCCTACATATAAAGACTGACAGATGGAAAGACAAAGTCAGATACTTTCAAAGGCAAAAGCTGCAATAGGATATCGCAAGACCATACATTCTATGATAAACAATCTGAAAAAGCTCACATAGCATCTGGATCAGAAACTTGAAACTTGCTGTACAATCTTAAAAAAATGCAATTAAGCAATTGTAGATGACTTCCAGCAGGTCTACCTTTCACTGTGGGAAAAAAAACTAGCCCACCTGCTGTAATGACTTGCACCCTGCTGTGTGATAATAATATCATTCATTCATTCATGAATTTATATAGCACCTCTTCACGGGACAACTCAGAGGAGATCCCAACTCCAATACAGTCAGAGTACAGTTTAGAGTTAAGTACTGTAGAGCGCACAGATAATGGTTTAGACTTTACATAGAAAAGGACTAGCTTTGAAGCTTAACTTTAAGTTAAATAAGAAACACACTGCTAAGCATTCACTTTCGCATGCAAATATCTCTACAAGAAGTCGCGACCAAATGCAAATATTTTTAAACAAATAATTTGCTGATGCCCCTGGATATCACGAGCATGAAAACAGACCATTTTAATTATTTAATATTTGAAGTGAAATTCAAAGTAGATAAAATCAACTTCTCAAAGTCGAGAAGGACATTAGATGCAACCAATGTTGATTAGATAACAAGAAGTGCTGAGCAAAACTCTTCATTTAACTACAGAAGGAGCAGCTATTCTGGAGACAACAGTCATCACACAGAAAGAGAAACTGATAGTAAAATCTTGTTACAGTCTTTAACCTTTATCTCTTGTTCTTACCACGATCTTCTTCAGCAGCCGTACCTTTGTCATCATCGTGATGACTGTCTCGTTTGCGTTTCTTCTTCGCGTGTAAGGCGTAGTTGTCACGAGCGCTCCACGTTGGATAGAGCTGTCTGTGTAATTCCTTCTCCTTCTTCGCCATTTCATAGTATTTGGCCTGCTCTGAACGATCAAGGGAGTGCCACTGACAAACACAAACACATCCACGGTGACTTTGCAGTGTCTTTAAAATGATACTACATAAGTATTAAGATCTCAACACAGGTTGCAAGTATGCATCTATAGCTTGCACACATTGGTGACTGGACTACTTACTTACAAAACTGTACTTGCTAGACAAATCTGAGCGTTAGTGTGTGCGATGAGAGTAGACTTAACATGCAAACCACCCTACCAATGGTGCTATATAAATCATCGTATTTACATTACATTTACTCCTTTAGCTTCTGGTTTTCAATGATCGCTTGACTGTTGCCTCGTAAATTCATCATATTTAGACAAGATAGGATCATCTGTCTTGTAGGGTCTAATTGGACTTTAGAGGATGTAAACATGTACTAATATGCAGTCATGAATCTGAACATTCAAGACTACATCTAGAACTATAGAGCACCGCTGAGGCAGCCGTGTAGACTGGTGGCCTCCCTAGGCCAAGGAAGCACTCGAAAACTCTTCTGCACTTGAAACTCTTCCGATTTTCTGGGGCTAGGCCAAAAGCATTTCCAAGTAAAATCTTGAAGGTGCACATCATTAACAACCTGCATATATGCATGAGCAAAGCAAACACAATACAAAGCACATCTTAAGCAACTTAAGCAATTCGAACATGACCCCAGCTAAAAGTCAGCTACATAAATCCTAATCAGAGCAAACTTCATGAGCAATCACACCAAAATTAATGCTCAGAAACCTTCTGCTTTGGTAGATTCATTTACAATATTGCACAATTAAATCTGTGTTATTCCATATATTCAGTGTGTTCATGATAATCATAAAACTGTTCAACAATAACATTTTACTAATAATACTTTCTTTATATCTAAAGGACATACAGCATGGGAATAGTAAATCCACTGTAAAAGCTCTGCATCACCATAAAACATATAAACACAGATGGCATCAACACAAATACGTATCAGAAACTCATCTACATTATATTGAACAAAAAGAGTTATTAAGATCTCCAAGGCTGTCATTTATTATCAGCAATGTTTACAAACAATTTCTGGTGATAAATTATCCTAAGAAGCCTTCAAACATAATACAACAGCTGTAAGAGGGTCAAAATGGCACAAAATAATGCCTAGGTACACACCACATAGAGCCACAGACTAAATTATATAATAAACTGACATTACATTATAAATGACCTACCAAAATGATCATATTGCTCACCACCAAATCATTGTACACACAGGTAATAGCACTAATACATAACAAGACTGAATATCTGTCCCACAAGTGGTACCGGGACCCTATCAAGTACATTGGCCAATATTGACAGTGTTGCGATTACGATTATCGTCAGTATTATTACAGATATAATTAATTATTACTAAAAAGTTAGAATACTAATCAGAGTTTATAAAATGTACAACAGAAATTTTAAAATAGCATATCAATACACCAAATGTTAAATCTGAATCAGTGAAACAATATTTTACCTTACGACCAAGAATTTGGTTGATAGCAGCGGATTCTTTTAGCGTGCATTCGTCGATGACCTTCTGCCGCATTTCTTTCATGAAGAGCATGAATGCGTTCAGTGGTTTCTTGATGTGTGGAATTTTACTCGCAGCAGGAGACTTGATGTTCGGCAGGCTGCTGTGGTCAGCAGATGATGTCTGGCTGTCGCTAGACCCACAGCCCAGGAAACTCAAGTGCCTGGAAAAGAGAGTGAATTTACCATATTACAAATGCACAGTTGTGTTACAGGTAGAAATTGGTGCTATCGGTATTGGCATTGAAACAAGTCTGATGCTGATTATCAGTAATAAAAGTACTTTTAAGAGAATATGAGACAAGCAATAACTTATGAAACATTACAAACGATGTTAAAATTCATGCTTTGTGCATGTATGTACATCCAATCAATCAATCATACACCCAAAAATACAAAAACACACAATAACAAGCACACAATTGCAATAAATAAGCTCATATACGTAAACACATACAGACACAGCCATTCTCAAAGCTACACAAGTAAAAATAAATAATAAATAAATAAATAATAACAAATAATCAATGAATATATATTGATAATAAAATACAGTACAGAATTAATACAAACTCAAAATTAGCACAGCTTAATTAACAAGTAAGCCTATATATTTTCAAAGCAGGCTATAGAGGGAAAATTCGTAATTATATATAATCTCTGTCATAAGACCGTTCAGCCGTTCAGGATCTCTATCATGTATAAGTGTATGTCATTTGAACATTAGGGGCAATGACAAGAATCTGCAAAATTCTCTTAAACAATAATCAATCGACAAATTTCAGGCTCTCGCATAGCATTACACCAACATGACAGGAACATCTAGATGATAAATCCAACAACACAGTCGGTCATGCAAGATATTTGGCCTCATAACAAACTCTCGACTGATGTAACATGTTTCTGTTTAATTAAGATAAGTTTGAACTACCAAAGCAAAAAATAAAGTTAATGATATGAAGAATAAAAGAAAATAACTGTTGTTGGTCACCTTGTGTATACTGACCGTTGTTTGGCAGTAAATGAGCTTGAAGCTGGTGGTGAGATGTCATGTGACTGACATGTTGTGACAAGCGTTGGATGCGACACTCCAGCACAGGGTATGTTAGGATGTGGCTGCAGCATTCCACCTGGACTAAACCGGGACAGCTGGTATGGTGAATATGGAGAAGTGAAGGGCATTGGATAGCCAGAAGCACTGGCCCTGTTCAACAAGAAAAAACAATTGCAAAAATTACATCGTAAAGGAATGTAAACACCAACCCACACTATGAGAACACACAGAGCAAAGTTGGTTTAGTACTAATAAATATGTTCAAAACATAAGCTCAATTTTTCACATCCCACTCCATTCTGTGGGAAATGCAAATTATATTTACATATAAATGTTCCACTGTTATCAGATATGAACTGTCATTTTTATCTGGCAATTTTAATCCAAAGGAGTAAATAATCCTTTAAGACTTTTAAGGACAAGAGGGATTAGTTTCCATGCATTTGTTTGCACAACTCATTGTCAAAGGGTTGAAAGCCTGACATGCCAACTAAAGACAAATGACTTTATAATAAATTGTATGCAAACCAACCATGAAACCAAGAAAGTAAGCACATAAACTTTATGATTTACAATCAAGAATTAAAGATGCTAAGCTGAAGACAAAGAACTAGGCTGCTGGACCAAGAAAATGAAATGCTTCTCTACTTAGCAGTAGCCTCAGCTTTAAAACTAGGTCACTTTTTCCACTGCATATTGTGAAATGGGTTGGGAAAATGGATAGCCATAAATCTGTGCTTCAACGCCTCCAGGTAGTTCCTAGATGGCACATGGCTCACCAACACAACATGGCCAAACGCCATTAAATGAGATGTGTCTGAGTAGGCCTTAGATAAAAAGGCCTATGCGTGGGTGTATCTCTGTCTGTTTTTCCCTTCCATAGTTTCGCTAGAACATCAATCTGTCATAATAAGAAAAGACTCAAATTAATCATCTCACACTGTGTGAGTAGAACCTCCCATATTAAATAGAGAAATACACAGATATAATCAATTCTAACCACTAGAACAATAGATTCTAACCTATTTTGAAAAGTCAATTTTAGCATACCCAGAAACAACTAAAACCGACTTACCAAGGAACAGGAGTAAACTCTGAAGAATAGAATGGATGCGTAAACTGGCGATGTGGATGAGTAATACCATATAGAGGCGGAGTCTGTGAAGGGTGAATTCCATAGAGCGGAGGTGTCTGAGTTGGTGGAAGGCCATACACTGAAGGAGTGGTTGGTAAACCTATAAAAAAAAACAGTACTTAACATAATGAAAGATATATACTAATATTGGATATATCAGCTTAGTTCTCTTTAAACAAATCTTATAGCTACAGTTGCATGTGATAAACAAATGCAGAGTTGTCTATACTCTAATTTAAAGTTTCTTTTACATTACAAGTTTCCCAACATAGGCTCACTCCAGCGATGTAAAAATGTAACAAAGTATTCCCTGCAAATTTCTAGGTCAATGTCAATATTTTCAGTCTGTTCAATCTGCCATTTAAATTTTGAGATATGGACATTTTAAAGTTTAATATAGCGCTAACTTAAACCCATTGCCAAACTAAGTCGATATTTCTGTTTACTTCATCCAAAAGTAGGCTAAATATACAAATCAAGTAATATCTTAGTCACATTTTGCATATGGCAAAAAGCATGTCATAAGAAGGCTCGCCTGAATATGACACTCCAGCGGTTGCTAATCCAAAAGAGAGGAGCGATATACCACAAGTGTATCATTTATCCACTGCTAACCACGTTTTGGTGCATATTATGAATTAAGATTCACAGGTCAAAATAAATCTACTAATAATAAATGTTTCAAGAAACGATCTACAAAGACGACGAGTTACCAGTCCATATCTCAAAATAGGTAGTTTTTGTTCAGACTAAAACTGTACAAAATGGATAATAAACCCAGCACAGCTGGTGTTGAACAGGATATTCAATAGACCTGTGGTTTTGTTAGTGCATTGAAATGTTACAAAAACCTGAAGCAACCAGTAAGAAACAAACATTTGATTGGTGAATTTTGCTCAGTCAAAACCGGAGCAAACGGTTACACATGCATTTGCTATGAGGCGATATATTTGCGCCATGCACTTCATGCTACCCTAGAAGGTGACTCCTGTCAAATTCGGATAAAGGCAAAAAAGTTGATTATTAAGACTAACCATATAATAATAAGAAATTGGAACCACATGAGATAAGAAAATTATGATACTGAATTAGCAGACATACAAATTTGGCAGGAATTTTACATCCAAGGAAACAACACATCATAAATCTTCTGTCTAAATATCATTTCAAATGATATGCATGCACCTAATCATCTCTTATGTGCAATGTACTGATTAAAGAACTACTTAGTTTATCAGATACCATAAATTACAAGCAGCTGCCGCAAGAAGAACGCTCAATATCCATGGAAACAAACTGCTTAACTGACAGCTGTCACGCTTCTTTATCAAGACCATCCATCCTTTTACAGATTCTTCACTAATTATTTTATCTGAACAAAGCCAGTAAAGACGCAAGCCGGAAAGACTGTAGATGCTTCTAACACAACAGAGCTATAAAGATAGAAAGAGGGCTTGCCACATGATAACCGATAACCGCAAGTAGGAGTACAAATTGACGCAAACAGCTAGGAAAACATCAGCCGTTGTATGGCTGCATTTGTTGGGCTTAGGACCTATGCCAGAGTTTGTTCTGATGGTCGTGTTTTGACAGGTTTCTGCACATCGAAACCATGGAATCTCCTACTGTGCCACGACGACGACGACCAATGCAGTGCATTGAAGAGGCAGCTCCAGCATGCAAGTTATATCACAGCCTGAGTAAACACAACTGCCACAACCTGAAAGATGCATGCATGATGTGCACGAGGTCGTTTAAGTGACTGTCTGTGTTCTTCGAACGATACACATTATGTTAAACGTGTAGCACACAATGTGTCCTTCCATTTGTGTGACAGTCCTCCAGTGTTTCGACGTAATAAAGTTTAGCTTATAACGCACCATCACATGTATGGATGGACAGAATTTTTCATATTATGTTACATGGATGCGGACAGGCTCAAAGTGCACCAATGGCAATTTGATACATGGCGATATTGATATGGATCAATATTATATAGATTATGGCAATAATCTGCCAAAAATAAACAAAGCTGCGTGCTAGCTGACCCATGCACCTATATTGACCCATAAAAGCTATGACAGAACACCAAGATGCAGTTTTCTTGCTGATCAATCACGATTCAATACTTGAGCAAATTCAAACGCATTTAGCTTCACTGCTAAAAGCTTTGCTCTGTCCTGGGCAGTTCTCCTCTTAAAGCAAAGATACCGAATAAATAATCCCTAAGCATTTCTGGATCTTTAAGTATTCGTCGTCAACGAAACGCACCGGATGAATGTGAGCCTCCAAGAGACCATGGTGTGAGTCCCATGTGGGCCGGCGGTGGCTGTGAGAACAAGTCATTGCCATACATATAAAACGGAAATCCACCTGGCGAAACTGGCACACCACCCTAAAGCAAAAAAAACACACAGCCCATGTATGCAAAGTACAAAATTTAAGCAAAAATCACTCAACTCTACTCTATTGGCAAAACCGTTCAGTCAAATTCAAAACTCTAAATTCAATCTATATTAAACCAATTACAATACTTACACATTGTTAGGATTGAAATTCATTAGAATTCATTAGATGCTGAATTATCATAATTATCTGTCACATGTGAGCAATTTTAAAGACCTTATGTACCTGGTAACCCATGCATCTGACTGGCACGTGGGAATGAAGAATGGCTATCAGCGGTCAATATGTTTGCTTGAGGTAGATTTCTGGCGCCTTAGATGAAATGCAGGGCTTGTAAGCAAAGAGGGTCTACCTGTTCTCGGTATTCTTAGAAGGGTCAATATGTGTGTGATTTGGCTGGGTGCGATACTGGAAGTACTGAAAGAGCAAAATATGAACTGGAGAGCAGAATGTGGGAAGCAAACTTTTGATTGGTTGACATGTAATGTCGACATTGAGAAGTTATTCTTTCATATGCAATAATATGCATGGTCCATGTACAGTTACTTATTTCCATTTGAATCAATCAATCATTCAATCAATCAAATAATCAATGAATTAATCAATTTAACTTTATGAAGTAAGCTCACCAAAATGAAAATGCAACTCTTACACAGACATTAGATTCGAATATAAAAAAAATTAAATATTAGATTCAAAGGGAAAGTATGTTTTCAATCTATGGTGGCAGGGTCAATAAGGGTTTTATTCAGGGCTCTTGGTATGAAATAACAATCATCTTAAATATGGAATATAGACTCATTGCTGGTGGAGAGCAAACAACTGGTTTAAGATGAATTGGAGGAAACGGGGGATTACAGAGATGATGTTGGTTTCATTCTGCAGGAGAAGCAGATGAACAAAGCTGAGAAAATCTTAAATTCTGAGTTTTCAGTCTTTCAATGATTGTTAGTTGCAGCCAGTGAGTTTAGATTTGGTGTACTTTGAAGTACAGTCACTGTCAATTATGACCAAGGAAGAGTACTTTCATATAATAGTCAATGCAAATAGATGCTTGTATCAGACATATTATGACTAAATTAATTTAAATTATAAATAACATTTTATCTTTTCATGTTTCATCCAAAATAATATCCATGATAATTATCATTACAATCATTTGTTATTTGTTTTATTTCATAACATATTGCAAACTAAATTACTGAGAACATATGGACCATAAACCTGTTAGCCTCGAAAGGCTTTTATGCATATTGAACATACTCTGCAGTAGTAGGAATTATCATTATTATTATTAATTTGTTACTAATATCTAATGCAATTGCACTGTAAACTGCTAAACTGCATGGTAAGTGATGTGTACAAGACATCCATCCGTTAGACATACATGATCAAGTTTAAGATACAAAAAAGGCGTCACAGAGACCGAAAATACACAAAGCTTCTATTGCACATGTTTAGCATGTTTTACATTATCTCATATATCTTGCCCTCACACACTGTCC